>VWYN01013879.1:13771-40073 GCA_013400075.1 Hippolais icterina | reverse complement strand
ATGAAAGCTATGTAGGGGACGTGTGGAGATGGGGAAGGTTTGGATAAAAAGAAATTATTATCTTTTGAGCATAAAGCCTACTCATAAAAGTTTTCAAGATTTTTGCTACTATACATTTCAAAGAAATTTATTTACATTGTTTTTCCATAAAAAGATTTCCAACCCCCTCCTACTCCCTTAAATTAACAAAAAGGTTGCAAGTAGTCCTCTGAGTCTAATTTTAAAAGTTTAACACTAATGTTGACATTTCAGAGATGTTTGTTTGGGTTTTCTTATTTTACTGTTTTAGGTTTGTTGGCTGTTTTAAAAACAGGACTAATTCCATTGAAACTAAAAGCAAAGTAATGACACAGCTGTCTTTTATGGAGAACGGCCATAGAATGGTAATTTTGGTACTACTTCGAGCAAAACCAGTCCCTTCAGACCACCACTTTGAGCTTACAGTATGAAAGCCTCCAACTTAAAAAAACCTCACCCAACTGAAAAAAACATTTCAAAACTTTACAAATGCTTGCAATTTACAAATAAACAAAATTGAGACCACTTACTTGCACCATGAGTGAGCAAGCCAATTCAACCCATTTAACTGATAATCTCTTAACTCTAAACTTTCGTGTCCTCCAATGTAAGATGGTTGCTTCTTTAGTGCAACAAACCGTGGCCTTTGTTTTAGAACCTGTAAAAAGCAAATTGATCATCAGTCAATGACTGAACTGTAACTGATCGAAATTACCAAAAGATCCTCCTATAGAAAAAGTAAAGGAGGTATTTACTAGGTCATCAACTCTAGATTTTATCCATCAGTGTTAAAAAGGCCATATAAGAACACCAAGTAATTTGCAAGTTGAAACTAGTTTGATTGCTAATCTAAATGTCACAACATGAGTGACATTAACTCACCCAAAGTTTTCTTTTTTAAATAAACCTATTTCTGAATGCTAGTAAAAATGCAGGTAACTGTTATCTACAAAACCTACTCTCAGTAGTGCTATCGTCTGTCCATCGTACTGTACATCATTATTGATATTCTGAAAAAACTTTAAAAAAATCGTAATATGTATTTGAAATGCAGATTAAAAAAAAAACCCACAAACAATTCACATTTCTACCATTGCTACTGAGGTGGTAGCTTGAACTTGGCCAGGAGCCAAGCTGCCACCCAACTGCTTATTCACTTCCCACCCTAAAGGGATAAGAGAGAAATGAAAAGACAAAAATGAGAAAAAAATTGTGGGTCAAAATATGGAGTCTACTGGGTGAAGGAAAAGCACCCACCCAATCAAAACAAAAAACCCCATAGAAAAAAAACCACACAAGTCACAGAATGTGAGTCACACATCAATTCACCAGCAGACTGATGACCCAACAAATCTCCAGGCAAGAGTCAGCCCCTGCTCAGTCCATTCAATTTACTGTTGACTAAGACATTAAACTGCACTAAGCACCTCTTTGGTCATCTGGGGTTCATCTGTTACTGGTGTGTTCCCTCCCAGCCTACTCATGGTGGAGATGACACAACAGGACACAGAGAAGGCACTGTGCAAGTGCTGTCCAGCAACAGCCAATATCTGTTACCAAAACCATTTAGGTCACAAATCTAAACAACAGACTGCAGAGGCTGCTATGAAGAAAGTTAAGCCTATCCCAGTCAGACCCAATACAACTGATTATAAATCCATTGCAAATTACCTACTCACCTTGCAGTCTTTAAAGGGAGTGGTCTTGGATTGATTTCTACTGAAGTACTCATCAATGCGTGCCTGAAACTTTTTGGCAATGAGAGCTCCATCTTCCCAGCTACACTCAGAGTAAGGCAGACCCTGCCACTTACAATAATAGTCTGGATAACCAGCAGCTGATTTCTGATTTGAATGAGCTGCAAAAATGCACCAGAGATCTGATCAGCATTTTACTTCTGTACTGTAGGAAAACATTCATTTTAGGTATTAATACAACATAAGCTAGATCCATACAGACAGCCAGACAGCTCTTCTCTTTACCTGAAATTTTGTTTTGGATTAAAAACTTTGTGATATCAATATTTTACATTTCTTAACTACAAATACAAGAGCATTGAGAGCATACAGAATCCATGACATTGATTTCTGCCCACAAGCTTGTAACATACCAATTATTCTTTCCACTATCTGGTATTGTTTATGTAGATCATCTGTAAGCTCCTGCTGGCAGTTGTAATATTCCACATCTTCTGGAGACGCATTTTTCAGCCTGGAGTGGGAATTAATTTACAGCACTTATTACATCATATACTTCTAAATCTAAGAAAATTCAGCAACTCATTAGCTTTGAATGTAATCATCCCATGAATCTTGCCTGGAAAGGTTTTTTGAAGGAACAGTTTAAAAATCCCTGCTATAAAATGGCTGTGTCTGGCCTAAGCGCCTCACCATTAATGACCGAAAATACTTATTGCTGAAAATAAGTATTCTCCATTAGTTGCTTGACTAGAACAGCTGGTAACTGCAGTAGCTGTGTCTCTGGATAAGCAGTACGCTTTACAAGTTATTTTCATGGAATAGTAGTCAGGGTGGCTGACCCTGTAAGAATCCATCTAATGATTAGCTGCTAAAAATCCCACCAGCATTCATTAATTATATTAAACATAGTAATAAAACTGGACACCAAAAAGGTGACTTTAAAATGTGTATATATTTCTTCATGTTTTTCTTCCCAAGCTTCAACCTCTGGTTTCAGTAAAGAAAACTGAATTCTTCAAAGTAACCTGAAACGGTTAATACACCAAGAAAAGATTAGCCCTTGCAACAATCCTGAAGAACTCAAATCAAAGTATAATGAAAAAATTACTAAAAGCTACAATTTATTATTCATTTTTAAATACTACCCATCTTGTTAAACACAGACATAGATGCACACATACCAGATTCAGAGGATTTTGTTACTGGAACCTGTTAAAGGGGCTTTGGCTTTCAAAATTTTTGTCTTATTGCATAGGCACTCAAATTTCTGTCCTCAAAACCAGGTAACAGGTTTCAGAAACACAACAGAACACCTATAGTGTTTCAAAATAAGTATCATAAAAATAAAAAGATTCACCATCGTTTTGTTTCCTGATCCTTTTTCTTGTAGTTGTCCAGTTTCTTCATACCTTTAACATTTTGTTGCTTCAGTGTTTCCTCAGTTTCCCATGTATTATGGATGTGTGACCAGCCTTTCCATTTAATAAGATACTGTACTTCTGCTGGCTCCTTTGATTTTTCAAACCCAGCATTTGGGTCACCATCTGCCTCAACTGCATATATTGTGGTTGCAGCACCTGTGGCTGAGAAAGAAACCACATCATAAGCCTTGAGTAAGTGTGCATTGTCATACATTAACCAGTTAGAATGCAGTCAAGTAATTGGTGGTAATTTTAGATGAGCATATACTTGACTAGTGTCTACTGCACTCATGTCATTACTGTTATTTGAAAGATTATGATGTAGATATATTAACACATTCACAAGTAGTCAAAAGAATCAAAAAAGCAACCATAACTTCTACACCTAACCTGCAATATCTCATCCTTCCTCATGAGAATTTTCTTTGTATTCCTGGTTTTTAAAGCAGTCACTAAGGAATGCTCCACACTGACACTGCCTGTCATCTTTCTGTTACACTATTCTTTTCTCTGAGCATAAAGAAGACATCTGATGTTATGTCTCATCAAGACATGAAAAATCTACTAACAGGGACACTATAAATCTGCTTCCTAAACAGATAAAGTAGACTATTGCAGCTGCAGCACATCAGCAGCAGTAAACAGGCTCATTTTGGTGAGGACAGGTTACAGAATCACAGACTATTCTGAGCTAGGAGGGACCCACAAGATCATGGAGTCCAACTCTTAAGCCTGTAGGGGATCAAACCTACATAACTCTGCCATTATTAGCACCCAGCTCTATCCAGGTGAGCTAATCTCAGTGATGTTTATAACGAAATGAGACCAGCAAGCTGCTGGAACAGATGAAGTCACAGAGTGGCAACACCAAAAAGTAGCAACATTATCTGAGCAGGAAGAATGAAAGAAGTTTAGTTCCTAAGGCTTTGACCACAGCAGTAACACCATACACTGAAGCAGGATATGGGATAGCATGGGAGAGGGAATTCGAGAGAAAGAAGAGTACAAGTTCTGAGCAGGGTCAATAACTTTAGAAAATAGGTATAATTAATGGAGAATGGTAGCTCTGAAGTGCAAGGGGCTCCACATTTGGGTGGGGTTTTTTCATATTTGTTTTTATAATTTACAATCCTCGTATGTGAGAACTGGTTACTTGGGTCAAGGAGCAGGCTGAAGTACTCAATAACTGTTTTGCCTCAGTTGGTTCCAGCAAGTGATTCAGTCACACCAGAGAGGAAAAGGCAAGGAGGGAATGGGAGAAGGAAGAATCACCTCCTCCAGGAAAAGATCAGATTTGAGACCAGTTAAGGAAATTGAAAATGCACAAGTCCATGGAACACGATGAGATACATCTACAGGTCCTGAGGGAATTGGCAGAGGAAATAGCTAAATCACTACCATAATTTTTGAGGTCATGGTGGTCCAAGGAAGTTCACGCTGACTGGAAAAAGAGAAATACAAACCCTGTTTTTGAAACAGGGAAAAAAGGAAGACCCAAGGCTCTGGGGACCCCACCATAAGAAGGATGTGGGCTTGCTGGTGTACATCTAGAAGAGGCCACCAAGACGGTAAGAGAGCTAGAACACCTATGATATGAAAACAGGCTGAGAGTGGGGGCTGTTATGCCAGGAGAAGAGAAGGCTCTGGGGAGGCCTTACAGCACCTTCTAGTACCTAAAGGAGGCTATAAGAAGGCTGGAGAGGGATGTTATTACCCCTTGTCCTACTACTATGTGCCTTTAGACAAGGGCACATAGTAGTAGGACAAGGGGTAATGACCTTAAACTGCAGGACAGTAGGTTTAGATTAGGTATTAGGAAGAGTTCTTTGCTGCAAGCGGAGTGAGACATTGTAACTGGTTGCCCAGTTATACCCAGAGAAGCTGCTGATTGCCATGCCTGGAAGTTAAGTGTTCACGGCCAGGCTGGATGCATACCTGCCAATGGTAAAGGAGTTGGAGTTAACTGATCTTTGAGGTCCCTTCCAACCAAAACCATTCTATGAGTCTATGATTCTACCTTGTAGACTAAAACACAAAGCAGAATTCTAGATACTGTTGCAATTTTAGATGCATTTTTTGTAGCCATTCCACACATTGTTCTGTATTTGTACTGCAGTAACTGAAATCATGATTTCAGTGGTTCAGCTTTGCCAGCACTGTCTTTCTATGTTAGACTACTAGTCAGCTCTCCCATCTTACTTTCTCCACTGCATTGTATGTAATTTGTACTTATCAAGTACCACTGAACTGTACAGTGTCATAACAATATGGTGTGCATTATGCAATACAGAGCTACCTTCCACACAATTTTTATTTTCTTCTTACATATGCAATTTTTCTGTATTTTATTCTGCAATACTTAGATAGGAGCAAGAGCATTCTTATGAATATGAAAGGTGAAACAGTATGACTTCTTTGTAACTTTAAAATTATTGCTCTTTAACCTATAGCTGAGAATAGGAGTTGAAGTTGCACCATGATCTTAACAAGGATCTTAAAAACACTTAAAAAAACCAATACCTCCTTTACGGCCAATTCGACTATCCATAAATTTCTCTATAGTTTCAAATTCATCTTCTTCAGGTTGTGGAACATCTTCTCCACAAACTTCTAGCAAATCATCAGAATCCGTCTTCGTTTCTTCAGCTTCTTTGTAACTAACATTGACTGTTGCCTGGCGACGAGATCCCCTCTTATCATAGTCATCATCATCGTCCTCATCATCATCATCCTCCTCTGATGAATCAAGTTGCCTCTTTTTTGGTCCTGCACTCTTTTTCCCACTTTTTGGCTTAATTCTTGAAGACAATAATGTATGACACAACAATGATGTTTCAACAGGGACAACAATAAATCTTCTGCAATGTTTTCTGAATATATGTATTTAATGAATGTTCAATTACTCTGCTTTCATTTAAAGCAGACAGGAAAAGGTATTCACTAGAAAGCATTAATTTATTATCATATTATTTATATTTAAAAAAAAAAGCTTTTTTTTTTCTCAGTAAGTATTACTGCTTTCAGTCACATGTACAGTAGTAGTAAATACTCAATTGCTTATTAGAAATAGCACCAGAGCATTCAAATGCCCAACTACTTACCTGGTTGGAGGTTTCCGGCTTTTGACCTTGTTTTTTGGCTCATAGTCAGATTCACTCTCTTCACAGCTGCTTTTCTCCCTGTCTTCCTCTGATTCAGAATCTGAACCAGTTCCTGATACTGACCCTGATCCTGACATTTGCCAGTCTTCACTGTACATGATGAAAGACAAAACAGTAATTACATGTTGTTGCATTTTCTAAAACAGTTATTCATCCATGAAGGATCTACTGTAATTTCAAGACTCTTCACAGAAATAAAAATCTTGTAACAGTTATTTCAGTTGATGAGACAGAAAATTGCCCTCAGTAAATATTAGATAAGCAAAAAAATGCCCAATGGCATCAAAGGGATTTGGACTAAGTTTTCTGTTCTCAAGAGGTAGATCTAAAATCTAAAACCTGGATTTCTATATAAATTTCAGCATGAAGAAATGAGTTAACATGACATTAAGAAAACAAAGCACTTAACAAGTCTACCTGGAAAGACACATACTAATCAGAAGTTAGACATGTTCAAATTATTAAGTCCTATCATATTTTATTCTGGAGAGTCCCACATTGTCTAATGCCTATGGTCTCTGTGGCCCATGTAAAGAATCAGCAACTTGGGCATGAGAATTGCAAAATAACAGAGGCAGATTTGAGAAATGCAGAAAAACCTGAAGTGCAGCTACTGGTGAGTGGCACTGGCTCCCAAAAGCTCCCACTAAACTCTCACATCAGTGCTTCACAGCCAGGCAAGCTACCATGAGTAAGACATTTGTGACTGAGTAGCAGGATTCCCTGGTTTTTCCTTAACTGAGATTTCTTACTTTGTGACAGGAAAAATGAGGTACAGTATCTTGATTCAAACTCTGACTTTTACAAGAAAATTCCATCTTAGTAGTTTAATTAACAATTTAATAAAGTTATTTAATATCGAAACTATAATAACTTTTAAGCACGTGCAAAGAAAGGAAAAAAGGAAACAAAAGCAAGCCCACAAAAATCCAAAAGAAAAGCCACCTGGCATTAACGAAGGGATTCCAACTTCTATTTGCTTTGAGACAACCTATTTAAGTAGTTTCCCACCTCCACAACAATTTTTATGGAGGGCCTCCAACTCAAAAGTAAACTGTAACAAAGTATTTTAGAAATAAAAACAGTGATGAATGTTTTCAAATAATATTGCAGACTCTTGCTGAGAAATTAGTGTGATAGTTTATTTTAGAATTACAAAATTGGAAATGAAAGATCAAGACAAATTAAAAAGAGAACTTAGGCATTTCAGAGTGAGGAAATCATGCATAAGCTACAAGCATCTGTCACTATGATAAAAAATGTGTGCTGTTACTTAGGAAAATATCTTACTCTTTATGTTTTTTCTTCTTGGTTTCACTAGATGAGTCATCTGCTGAATCTTCACTACTTGTGGAGTCCTGCAGGGGAATGAAATAAACCAAAGCAAATTCATTATTACAAAAAGAATAAAGTACTTCTACCAAGTAGATTTTGAAAAGACACATCACTTTCAAATTGGAGGCATTTTATTCATGTTTTACCCTCTTCACGCCTTGCAGTTTAGCTGTTAGAATACTGCTATTGTTTTTGTGGTTATCCATCTATAAATACACTGTGCCAGTATTGCTCAGGAGAACACCACATCCCCATCTTAAAAAATCAACATTGTGCCTACATAAACATAATCATGGCGTAAGCTGCTCCACATTAATCAAGATAATGTCTCTGTAAAAATCCTAATGAAACCTCCTACCCTCAAGAGCTTTTTCACCTTCCATATTTGTTCCCATTAAAACACCAGTTTAAGAAATTTTGAGAATAGCATGTCCCTTCTTTCTTTATAATAGAAGAAAAAAGAATCCTCTTAAAGTTAGGTTTTCTTAAGGCAAATCTCATTGTCTTAAACTTAGTTTAGAATAACTTTTATCCTGAAAAGTATCTTTCTGGAATAAAGTGCTTAAGGGCTGTAAATTAACATTTTAATGATACATGATTAAGTTTCCAGTTTAAAAGATGAGCTGCTAAATTAGACAAAACCAGAAATCCGACCAAATGAGTGTGCCTACATGGCAGAGTCTTTGTAGGACAAAAAGACTGCTCTCCAAAAAAATTACATTTCATAGATCCAATTAGTGTTCTTAAAAGATGTTCCTACTGCAAAAAGTCACTATTTCTTTAGCCTATGATTTAGGTTTTGAAATACCTGGAATACAGGCTTCAATATTAAAATACAAAAATTCTTTTGCAGCAACTATTGCAAGACTTGTAAAAATTAGTTTTCTACTTCATATGGAATTTCTGACAACTACAACAGACACCTTTTACAAAAAACACATCAAAAAATATTTTGGTATTTTTATTTGTCTTTACAAAACTCCAGAAGCTGGAGATACAATTTAAGTTAGTACTGTGTGGCTTGATAATTCTGTCCAGACAACACAGAATAGCTACCTAAAACTAGCACAAAATCAGACTGCTATAATTTTGGGACAACTCACTTGAAGACGAGTAACCAGAGAGATCTTTTCTGTATAAAAATGTCAGGTATTTGAATGTTAATTTTATAGACTAAACCTTAGGCTTCTATGTACACCCAGAGAATATAAATATGCTCTATGTAATTTTATTACAATGCGTGAGACAATGAGACAGACATGTGTACACTTTAAAAATTACATTAATCACCTCTTCTGAAACACTATCTGATGAGGCTGCCTTTTGTTGTTGCTGCTGCTTCTTGAGCACTGCTGATCTTTGCACAGCAAGTATACTTGGACTTGACTTCCAGAACTAAACAGGAATAGAGATGCAAGAGTCAGTTAAACATACTGAAAGTCTCCTTTATTTTCCCAAGCATCTTAATTTTATCAATTAAAAAATTTCAGTAAAAAACACTGCATTAACTAACAATATCAGACAGCTTTTTAAAGTCATAAGATTTCTACAAAACAGAATGTTATATGCTAATCACCAGAATAATTACTGACACGTCTAACCACAGCTGAAGATTGAAGAGATTTCTCAAGAATTTCACCACTTTTTCCTGCATTTAGCTGACTTACTGATAAAGAAAGCTAACTCCATGTAAACTTGAAATTTTTATACAATTATTTGTTGATACAATGAAACCAAGTATTAGAGAAACAATGTAAAAACAAAATTCAGGAATAACATTATGTGTATATTTCTCTTCCATAAGTTCCAGTAAGTTAATGCATGCTTCTGTATGATGAAATTTAGGTAAGCTTTTAATCCAAAATACTTACAAATGTCAGAATTTTAAAAGCACAAATTTAAGTACTTAGATGAGAAACTTGCCCAACGTTTAAGGCAGCAAAGTACACGCTTTCACTAATTTAATCAAGTTAAAATCTAATTAAGAACACTTCATTGCCCTTCTATTTTTCAAATGAACACTGCTCTTTTAAATAACTTTAAAAGATTATTTTAGTATTTCCTTGCCACCCCCACCAAAGGATTAATTTATGTATCTTGTTTACCTCAGATCCATCAAGTTTTGGTGGTTTAGACTGAATTTGTTTCTTCTCTCTAGACGTGTCTGACTCTGATTCTGACTGAGTGCCTGACTCTGAACCAGAGTCAGAGTCACTGCTGCCTGACTGGCTGCTGCTTCCATCACTACTGCTTCCAGAGCTTGAACCAGATCCAGAAGCTGATGCTGACCCAGAATCGTCATCTGATCGGCTGCAATGACAAGTTAGTAGGATATTACACAACTGCCAAAGTAACAGGATTAAAAGAATAAAAGGCACTTTAGCTTTACCTAGAACTCAACTGTTAAGTTAGATGAGACAAATGGGTAGCACACAAACGGAGGCAGTCAACTAAGTAAGCTGAGTTGAATAAAGCTAAAAATAAACGGGGAATAAGAATTCAAGGTGTAATTAGATACTCTGTGTGAAGTCAAAATAAAGCTAAAGCAAAACCATTCAAATTAATATGGCAGTGTCACACAGGGGAATTAAAAGGGGTAGAAATGCTTTGTAGCCACACAAACTGTAGAGTTTCACCCCCTTCAAAATCCCTGATTAGCTCCATCAAATGCCATATTAGCTAATGGTTTAGTCTACTTCACAAAGGCCTACACAATATTGTTTTCATAATCTTCATAAATCAGTGGTAATCCTTAAAACAAAATGCTACACAGATTATGCTCTTCTGTTAAAAGAGAAGCACAAAATTTGTCAGAGGTGGTATGACTTGTGCCAAAGCATTTTCCTTGGCACACACTTGACCTGTCTAAATTACTTCATCTGTATGTTCATTTTACACCAGATTCAACATAATTAGAACACACATTAAAGATATGTATTTCATGACCACTCAAAAACTTTACAGCATTTATTTTTCTAGAACTTCACAGAGTAGATGAATTTGAAACTAGTAAAATTCCTCACTAGATTAATATTATATTTCAAAGATACCATGAGAAAGAAACACCACATAGCAAAACAATTTCAAATTACATACACACTGACACAAACACCTAAAATCCAGAGCAACCATGAAGCCAGAACTGAAAATGTTAAAGCCAAAACTGCATCAAAGCCCAGGTGATCTCTGCCAGCACAATTCATCTGGCTGACAGTCAGCTGGAGGTGAGGTGGGGGAGAGGGAAGATTGATCATCTGCTCCAGAATATACTTAACTGACTATTTTAAAACTGCAAAACAAAGCAAAATCACTCCTCTGCTTTTGCTGCTACCAACAAAACTGTGCCAGCAAAGAAGAAATGAAGCTATTCATT
Organism: Hippolais icterina; assembly: GCA_013400075.1. Taxonomy (NCBI): domain Eukaryota; kingdom Metazoa; phylum Chordata; class Aves; order Passeriformes; family Sylviidae; genus Hippolais; species Hippolais icterina. The sequence goes on along the minus strand of VWYN01013879.1, from coordinate 29,065 downwards.
AACAGATCCCTGCAAAGTGCATCTCCATCGGCCATCTGCAACCAGCAACCACAAAATAAAGAAGGCCAAAGCAAACCTGGCAAAGCCTCCTTACTCTGAAGGGCAAGACCTGGAGAAACATGTTGCTACTAGGTTCCTTGCACTTGCTGAGAGGAAAGCTGAGGAACAACAAGGCTGCTCCAAAATTTCCAATTTCTTTCATCAAAGTCTTATTTCAGGCATGGTACTGTAACACCAACCTCATTTGCCCAAAAAGCAGGTTACAGAATATGATGCTACAATATATGACCGGAGGTTAAATGACACCAGAAATTAATAGCACTCCATGATTGTCTTCTTAAGAGATTTTCATTGTAATAGAATTTTTACGCACAAATATTGCCTTACCTTAAATACTGGGTGAATTGCACCTTTATAAAACAACCATATTTCTCAGCAAAGTAAAGTGCCATAAGTACAGTGCCTTTACAGTGCAAAGTAAAGTGCCATGTCAGAGGGCCTACAGAAGGCAACACTAACGGTAAATGAAGATATATAGAAAAAAACTCAGCATGGAGAGACACAAGTAAATACCAGCCAAAGTTCCAGTCATAAAAAGTTACCAAAAAAATGTAAATCCTACCGAATCCTGAAGGAGGGGAGAGGAATCAAGTACCCTCATGGAGGAAAAAGCTTGCTCAAAGAGGACAATAATAACATGGATTACCAAATCAAAAATTTATGCAAAACACTAAGCTATATGGATGGTAATTAAGTTAGCTTTCCACACAGCAGTAAAATAATTCACACATACTAATACAGTGCTAACCATAGGTTCAATTGCATACAGAGACACAGGCAACCAAAACAAAGTGTCTGTTTTCTATGGTGGCATGGGGAAGCTAACACTGGAATAAGACATCTTGGTCAACTTGATAACATTATAAGAAACATCTAAACCAGATACAGAAGAAAATAGTAAAGAGATAACAGAAAAGATGAAAAAATAATTAGTTTACTTAGATAAGTAAGCAAGAATTACACCTAGATAGAATCACAGAATTATCAAGATTGGAAGAGACCTTCAGGATCATCCAGTGAACCCAGCACTATCACTGTAACTCCTAAACCACACTACCCAGCACCAGACCAAATGCTTCTTCAACACCTACAGCGATAAACAACTGACGGGAAATTTTAAGTTGTTTGATGTTCCTCACAGGAATTGAGTGTAAGTTCAAAACCAAAGGGACTGAAATAGTAAAAATAAAAGTCTAGTGGATAATACTCTGTGCTGTAGAGTTGGATGCAAAAAACCAGCTAATGTCAAATCTTATTATTTACTAAGAGATCAGCTAACTATCATCTAAGGTCTCTGTTAAACAATACCAATATGTCAACATATAGATACTGATGTGGATCACATAGTATTCACAGAAAAAAAACAGGTTTCTTATCCTACCAGCTAGCTCTCATCAAAGCTCTGAGTCTTGTAATGAATTCCCATTAGGCTTATGAGAAGGACCAGCAAAAAAAAAAAAAAAGCTATTCCATAATCCCTGTTTCTCAAAATAAATTGGCCTGATTTGGAGAAGAGCAGCCTAATACAACTCAACTGCATCACAACTCACAGTAACATCTGACAAAGAGTAAAAATCTTAATTCTACCACATTACTAATAAATGCAAGACTACAAAACAAACATGCACATAGAAGTAAAAGGAATACGGAGAGAAATTAGTGAAATTACATGAAGAAAAAGCAAATAATAAAGTTCACCATAACTGATTTAGAGCTGCCCTAATGATACCATGCATGAAGGACCATGTAAGGTCCCTACCAGAGATAAACATACAGTATACAGAACAGAAAAAAACAGTCATATGAAATTCAAAGACTATAGCATCAATAACACCTTATTAAGCTTTCTTATCTTACAGTGTCAAATCAGAGTAAGGAAAGGGGAAAAGACAAACTGAGTAGCCCGAATTTTACAACTAGAGTAACAGTAATGACTTGCTGAAACATTTATCAAAGCTTAGTAATCTATGTCAGTTTACATACATGCACAAAAGGCTTGAAACTAACTCATAAAAAGCACTACAGGAGTTCAAACACACAAGGCTGTTGGGAAGAGCTTACTTCAACTATAATCATTCAAATCAATGAAGTTGTGTGAAACTTGTGCGAACTACAAGTTCTGCCTGTGCACCACATACTCCCAGGTATCTTCAAGGAACTACAGTGCATATTAAAAAAATTAGGTAAGAATAACAAATAGTTCTTCCTTTCTAGTGAATAGCTAAAATCTTCCCCGCTGACTTGCCGCAGGACAAGTAACTGACAGGCTCTGAGGGCTATCAAAGCAACGTTTATCACATACTTTCATACACTGTTTCAATCTGAAACTTGGAGGCACGAACTTTACAAAGACAGCACTGTAAGTCTGAAACCTAAAGCCCTTGTTTGCAAAGGAGGTAGAAAGTCAAATAATAAATGAGCTCTGCATAAAGACAAATTGCAGATCTTTAAGACAGTATAGACAAGCAGCATTGCACGACATATAACACCTACAAATCCCCAATAGCTGCAACAGTCCATACATCAGAGAACTTTCCTCCAGAGAAATATGAAGGATTTGAACCAACAGTAACAGTAATGCATTCTTCTGGGGCACATAAGGCAAAAACCACACCTATAGTAAGAACTACAGGTTTAGGGCTCAGTTTTCAGTGTGTAAAGTATTTTAATATTAGAGAGAAAATTAGTATTTTTCTTTCTATCTTTTAAGTCAAAGATCCAAAAGAGAACATGTTTATGCCAAGACCAAAGTATTACAGGCTTCCAAATGCATACTGTCTCTCTCCTTTCCCTGTACTTAAAAAAAAAATATATTTGTCTAGCACTTCCAATGATAATATTTTGCATAACACAGCAGTTTAAAGAAAACATTTTTGTATCAACACAACAACAAAAAATCCTCTATTGTCTACCAGGACTAGCTATCTATTCAAACAAATTGAATAGAATTTTTCAGCCTAAGAATTAGTTTTAATTAGCTCAAAGCTTTGTATCTACAACACAGACAGAAAGAATAGTTGATTATCAACTGTTTTCTTCATTTCTTCACATATCTCTCATAAAGTAGTTTTAGACCAACTATGAGACCCAACTAATGATCCACTTCAGATATAAATGAGCACCTTATTTGTTTTTTACAAATCACCTGTAAAAAAGCAGCAGCAATGAAGTAAAAACTTAGACCTATTTAGCTTTTTCTAAAAACTAAGAAATCCACCAAAATATGTAAAGACATACGTAAAGAGAAGAATAAAGAATTATGTTTCCCCTCACAACAAATGGAAAAGTGAAACGTATCTGTGGTATTTTCTAGTCATGTCTCTTAAGCACCATCCATAATGAAAAAATGAGGCAGTGAAAACGAAGTCTTACTGAAAACCCAGTGTAGTAGCAGTTTTCAACTACTATTTCAGCACAGATACTAGCAGCTTACTTTATCATATCAATTTAACACAGAGAGACCAACAAATTCTATCACTTTGCCTCTGCAGATATAACATCACTGGGACATTATCTGTACTTTTTGTTTCACATGTAGCGCTGACCTAAACAAAACTTAACAAGAAGTCATTGCTTTGCATCATCACAGGAGCCAGAGTCACCCTGGACTTAACAGAGAAAATATCTCTTAAAGTGATAAGGACAATCCATACCACAAACTGATGTGAGGAACGTCAGGATTTACCTAAAGGCTTTATCATGCTCTAAGGAGCCAGCCTTTTAATTGCAGCATTTGCCCTAAGGTGTTCTTTGAAAGAGGAACAGCTTCCCCCTCTCCCAGCCTCACCACACCTCTCTGAGGAGACAAAACAAGCATATAAAGATGGTTTTTAAAGAGGAGGGCACACAACCAGGATGTATGCAAGACAATTCACGGGGGTATGTAAAGAATGTATTGGAACCAGGATTTTGATTTATTTTTATCTAAAATAAACAAAACCAAAAAATCCCAAACACAAAACAAAGTAACAACCCACAAAAAAAAGAAAACCCCAAACCACAAATTCACCTCTTATAAACATTCAAGTATTTAACATGTGGTTTGACACTTGTAAGCTTACTTAGCCCATGCACCTGATGGGCCAGTGTCACATAAGGCAGTGGAGTGACCCTGGGAGAAGTATGTGCTCCACAACCCAGATGGGTGACAGTGGCGCGATCACTCCTTTCCTTCCGTGTGCAGTGAGACAGAACCATAGTTTGTCTCTGCCTGATTAGGTGGATTCATGGATAGCATTACTTTATTTTAACCAAACTGACCCTTACAGAATAGAGAAGTAATTTAAATAAGAGTCCTGTATGGAAACTGAAGGCACTGTGAGAGCATGTGAAAAGAAAATAGCAGCTCTGACGCTGCTACTGCAGGACAAGTTCTTCACAAGCCACACTCCAAGGTAACAAACAATGAGAATTTAATGACATCTGACAAGAAGTTAGATTAAAGAAAATTTCAGTTATCAAGATTATTCAAAATATTATTTATCAATGTTAACAATTACTCTTACCCTAAATGTGTATTGTGTCTTGAGATATTAGCCAGTGGTAGCATGAAATCATCACAATTAGCAAGACGTCTGAAAACTAACCATCCAGAACATAAAGACAAGCCTTCACTTTTTCCAGCAATGTTTCAAGTAATGCAATAGTCAATCTTGCACTTTAAAAAACGTCCCTTAATTTATAATAAATGGTTAGCAGTCTGCTCTCAGGTTATCTTACCTAAGATCAAGGGGGAAAAAACTACATGCCATCAGAGAACTGAGCTTTTATTGCTGAAAAACAGCTAAAATAATGCATGGAAAACTACAGTGACAAGCTGAAGCACATTTCTTTGTCAGCGAACACTGTTGAAAGACACTTGGAAAACACTGCTGAAGATTTGAAGAAACAAGTATTAGAACAAACCATCCATTTCAGGAGGTTTGCTCTATGGGTGGATCAAAGTACAGATGCTTCTAACATGTCCCAAATTGAGGACTTTCAATAGTGAGGTATGAAAAAAATTACTTTTCTGAAAGGAAAAGCATTAGAGAAGTTATTTTATCGAAAGTGAACGACTTCTTTAATTTAAGAAGAAAACAAAAGTTTTATGAAAAAAACTATGCAAATGTAACAAGGAATGTGTGGTTGCTTTGATTGGAATAAAAACTGGAGTCTAGTAGGGGTGGTAAGAGATTGCACTACAAAATAAATTCATCCACTCCATCAACAACAGGCAAGCTATTGAAAAGGCAAGCAAAGAATCTGGAGTCAGAAGAAGCCAGGAAGTCACTGATGTTCTTAATTTTATGAAAACAAGTCCATTAAATAGTAAAATATTTACAATACTTTGTAACAAGATAGGAAATGAACATAAAAAAATATTTATACCATGAGACGTTGAACTGCTAAGAAGCATTGTCAACCACGAATATTAGTTTTGGGTGGGTTCTGAGGGTGTTGTTTGCTTTAAAAAAAAGAGTGCTTCAAATATACTGATGATTTCTGTCGAAACAATTTGTTACAATCTGCTACTTAGCAGATATTTTTGAAAAAAAATAAGCAGACTTAATGTATACCTTCCAAGTGAAGGTGACATTTTGATAGCTGTTTTTCCGAAAGAAACTCATGCCATAGAGACAGCATTTTGAAAACAGATGTTCAGGAAGGATTCTATCATTATGTGATCTTATTACTAAAACCAATGCATATCACCTAATAAAAAGCTATTGTATCTATACACATTAAAAGCTGGGAGATAACAATTTCCAGCCTTTTAAAAAATCTTTCAAAAAGTTTCAGTGGGTTTTGAAACCCATTTGTTAAAAACATGAAAACTGCAATCCCTTCAGATTAATATGCACAAAGTGATTGAGAGAGTAGTTAGACATTTACTAGCCAAAATTTAAGAAAAACCTTTGCATAATTAGATGATGGGGTTGAAAAAAATAGTACTATGACTTAGTAAGTGCAGTAAACAATGCACTTCTTCCCTCTAAGCCATGTATCTTTGCTAGGTATCTTCTTCAGACATTCTAGTCATTAAAGTAAAGTACCAAAATAAACTTAATGAAGTACCATACCTTCAAACCGCTGAATCACAAAATGTTTAACCAAGATATGACTAAACAAGAATACTCTTAATAATTTTAGTAAGTGCTAAAAGGGTTCTTCTACCAATAAAAACCTAGTATTTTCAAATATTAAATCTTTATCTCACACTTTTAAATTTTCTATTTCTCGTATATGTTTTATAAGGTAGATTCCAGTACAAGTACTATTACATGTATATACTTCAGACATTAACTATATATACATTGAGATGCATGCTGAAATATTGACAGGAGTTTGCAAACGATGATTTTGGAGACCACTGCACTAAGGGATTTTTAAAAAAAAAAAAAAAAAAGAAAAAAGAAAAAAAAAAAAAAGAGTTAAAGGAGAGATGTCCTCCTTTCTCCTTAACCCAGACATATTAAGCAAGCCTTGGTTATTAAAAACAAGTATCAATGTGTAATCCCTCTTGCAGAGTTAACTATGCCCCTTTTCCACATGACCAGTAACTCAGATTAAATCCTAGTATGCTAGATGCTAAACTTAAGAGTAAAAATTGAATTATTTAAGAAAAGGTATATACATTTACACACAGGCATTCAAGTAGGGTATTTACATCTGTTATGTCCTCATAGTAAAAGGGGAACACAGAAACAAGAAACACAGAACTGTAAAATTTCTCTTTAACTGCTCCTACCTTTGCTCTGAGTTACAGAAATATTTCCTCAATTCATACTGGGAACAGTATGCACTGCAACACTCTGAAAACACATTCAGTCTTCGCCAATACATCCACCTATTGGTGAGAGTATATAAAAAAAACTTTTTCTGGCATTGATATTTCTGCCCTCTCCAATGTCCCCTATGGTGCCAGTATTGTCCACAGAGAGAACAGATAGAGCTTTTCAAAACAACCTCTGTTCTCATAAACATTCTTAAGCATCTATGATGATGTGGAAAAACAAGCAGGAATGATCAGGCAGTATTTCTTGAGACTGCTGTCCTGAAACTGAAGCATAAACCAGTGGAAATCAACATAGAATCTAGGAAAAAATCCTAAACTGATTTCAAACAAAAGAGGTGTCTTTGGTATTCTTTTGTATTCAACTTTAGCACATCTACAACATTGTGTTAATACCTTCTCTCCTTTTCCCTGCCACATGGCAGGGATATGACTAATATCATGGGCAACAGCATAGAGAACTCACAGAACATTGCAATGTCTACCAGCACCACTGCAAATTTAGAGCCCATTTACCAGTTTCTGAAATGCAATTGTTTGAGTTTTTGAAGGTCATAGGAAAATATATACAGACATTCAGACAGATTTCTAGTAGCTCATGTGACATTTTCTTCATCTGCTGAAATGGGACACCCCAGCAGCCAGGTATAACAAGGCAAAAATAATTATAATCAGCTGGAGAGAAGTCTAAAAGCTTTTCAGAGCATGAAAACAAGTAATCTCTGATTTTAATAACTTGTATTAGCAGAATTCCAGAAATGGCTTAATCTTCCTTGAAGTGGAAAAGGAAAGGAAATGTGAAATAAGAAGAAAATATGTATTTTCTGAAAATACTCAATGGAAGCTACCACTGCAAACCGAATTATAAGTGAGAATATTTCATACTGTGCTAAAATTTAACCTTTAAAATCACTGCTACAGTAAGGACAAAAATATGTCTGATAGAAAGGCAGTTTACTTTCATTAAAGAAATAGAATCCAAGTTCTGCAATACAAGTATTAAAAACACAGGGAGATAATAGCAAAGAGTTAGTCATAAAATCAGGTTGCCTTCTTTTCCATGTTTACCAATGGGATTCTTTAATTTCTCCTGCATTTTTCGAGTCACAGTCTATAAGCAATTTATCTTCTAGCCAAAGAACTGTAAGTGTCAGCTAATATAGTTTACCTAGGGTCCCTATTTGACCAATGTTCCTTGCAACAGGTAATGCCCATCAGTGCAAAGCAGCACCACTGACTTTCACAAAATTAATCACCTGAAATGACATTACAAATTACTGTGATTCTGCTATCATATCTCTAGGAGGAGGATGCAAGGAACATTGAGTACTTCCTCGAACACGGACTGGAATACTGTCACAATTAGCTGCCTGGTGCTGTCTAATGTTATCACACAAATACTGTCTCAGGAACAGGGCTTCTGCTTCCCTCTCTTAAGAGTTCCTTTTACAAAAAAAGAGATGTCAAGTGTGCTATTTCTTGATAATTCTTCCTCCCGTAAAAGCCAGGGTCTTTGTTTAAGTTGCTCTGTTGGAAACAGTTCAGAAAAGCACAGAAGTGGGTACCTTACCCACACTCCCATAGATATCCTGTAGATACCTAAGGTGGAATAGGACAGATGGCCTAGATACAACTTAACCAGCCTTTTGTTTTGCCCGTGCATCTGTATCTAGATTTTCTTTCTTCCAAAAAAAGCTTGATTAAAACTGATAACTAAAAGAAAACTCCCCTATTTTTAGGCAGCACAAATTAGAACCTCTGTCTCTCCCTCAGCCTTTCCAAACTTAATGAAGATGGTCTCTCTATAGGACAGTGAAGAGCTGGAACCTATTTTTTTTCATTCAAGTCTCCTGGCAGAACAGTCACTTTACCTAACAGGATCAGAAAAACTGTATCAGCATAACAGACTTCATTCTCAGTTAACTGAGAACGTTTGTTGTGAATCTGTGTTTTTCAAATTCACCCTACTTTACCATTTGACCAGTGTCAAATTTACCCTACTTTACCACATTATGTCTACCCCTTCCCTTGTACTGTTGTCCCCTTTAACCAATTTCACTTTATTGTCCAGCTTGCCTTTTTTCCTTACCTTCTTCCCAGACGACTGGGATTCCAAGAAGCCAAATGGCTGCAGAAATTATAAACACTATCAAGACCAGAACAGGAAGTGCAGACGCAAACAGGGCAAAGCAAGTTAAGATACATAATAGAGATGTTAATATAATAGACACAATGTTTGCTAAGATTAATCACTGAAGATCAATTTATGCTTTTCAGCACTGAACTCCATTAATCAAAATGAAATTTAAGTCCATATTCTGCGTCATATAAGTCTCCTTCCCTCCTTCACCTCCAAGCAAGTAACAAATATGACTTATTTTTTAAAAGGTAGTATGAAAATGTCATTATGTGTTTACAGGTGCTCTTGAATAACATCGCATTCATTTTGCTCAACTGAAATAGAAAAAACAAACACTCAAAAGCCCAACCTCCCCTCTCCAAACTAAACTAAGGCAGTAGCATAAAAGACTGTGCAGAGGAGTGGGCCCTCATAAGGATATGGAAAATATAAACAAATGCTAATTCTCATTCTAGAATGATGGATAAAGTACTAATGATGATATCCTTGGTACTGCTGAAGTGAGGCTATTTCCTTACTGTGCTAACAAACCCCGGTAACAATGAAAAATTTAGCAGTCAGCAGTAACTTTCAGCAGCAAGCCAACAGCATATACTGAAAATGAACAGCAGGTCTCAGGACGGAAGTTCTACATGAAAAATTAGTTTCACGTACGTTGACAAACTGAGGTGTTTGAAAGAAAGTGCACTTTCCAGGATATGCACTTACAAAACTTCTTACCTCTAGCCCTTGATAGTTCCATCTGTACAGCAAAACATGTCAAATCTGATTTGGTATGGAATTTAGACACACTGAAGGAATTTGTCTGCGTTTTTTAATGTCCGCTACCTCTGGGTACTCCCTCCATATTCCCAAATCTATGCCTGAACGCAGTACTTACTTGCAAACTCTTTGAAAGAAAAGCAACACAGGTTAGAGAAGGTACCAAAGCAGGTAACAGGTTAAAACAATTCTAATTTTTTTTCCAACTCCCTCAAATAAATACCTATGCAATGAAACTGGGGAATGCTTTGGAGAGATGACAGGCTTAAAGCAAGTATCCTGCCACAGAATCATTAGTTTACCTGCCACAGTCTTAAGTTCAGCTTCACCAGCTGATCTTTAAAACAAGGTGCCCCTAGAGAGGATCATACAATGAGAAATTAGACACTAGGAATACAAATCCTAAAATGGAAAGCTGAACAAGTTACATTGTGAATGAACTGACAGAAAATTTAGACTCCTGTCTAGGATAATAACTGATCCACGAACAGCTAATTTAACATCACTGATTTCAAGAGCATTCATTAGACATTACCTTACCGATCTCCTGTTTCAAGGCTAGCAAGACAGAGAGTAACAATTTAGGCAAACTAAAGTTCAACACACTAAAAAAGAAAGAAATTACTATCTGCAGAGTCTTTGAAACTTATCTGAGAATTGACTGACTGCTTTGCTGCTTGGTTGTTGAGGTTTTTTTGAGTTTAAACAAGCTGAAGGAAGAAAAGCTTTGGAATATGAAGAGCCTATTCAAAATATGCAGAAGTAATAGATACTAAATGCCAAACTGGTAAAATAGCAAGTAAGATTCTACAGGCAAATGCTATGTAAATAGTAAGCTTTTCTAGTTTTATTTCTTCAAGAAATCTTAACTATTTAACTTAATTATAATGCCTAAGGCAAATTTATCTTACTCATCACTGCCAGTAAAAAACAGAGGGCACAAAGAGTATAATGTTCAATCTGCCAAATGTTATTTCCTGTCCTTAGCTATCACAGAGCATGAACTGAATTGAGTTTTCATGGTATGGGCTAACACACTTTGTTTCCTGTCCTGCAGACTAATTATCTGCTGCTACTACTACAAATCAAGCAATGTTATCAAAATTAAACTGATTACCTACCAACTTTCATGACCCTATGAGCTACACTACAAGGCTTTATTTGAAAGATGCAAGTCACATATCTTAACAGCACAAGGAAGTTCCAAAAGCTCTTCACAAGCAGGAGGTATCAGTGATTACCCAGGGGTCTACTACTTCGTTGTGTAATGTGAGCAACCCTCAACACACAGCTGGATCCAGCACCAATATAACCATGTCTTTACCAGAAGCTCCTTAGAGACCACTAGCAAAAAAGCATTAAATTGAATTAATTTTAAAAAAAATTTGAAAAAAAACAAGGGCAAAAAGCAGCCAGTTGAAGACAGCTGAGGGCCTGCATCTGTACAGCCCTGATGCATACACTGCTGGTATCACAAGACCTCACTTTGTCTTGAGGAACATGAAAAGCTTGCATTAGCTAAAATCTTGAAACTCTCAGAATAGCAGAATTTAATTTAAAATATGTGATACAGGTACGTGGCATCCAGTTGTGTTAGGAAAAAAACAGGGATAAACTCAGCAGCAGTTCCAAAACCAAACTTAGGATCACATACATATCAAGAGCCAGATCATGAATTTATAATTTTTTCTTTGAGTTGGAAAGGGTTCTAAGAAAAAAAAAAATCCTTGGGTTTGGATACATTCTGAACTCTTCCAAAAAGAAGTGAAAAGATGCTTTTAACTTGGATTTGGACGCCTTGTCATGCTTTAGTATGCTTAATTCTGTAAGAGATTATTCCTGATAAAATAACAATTTGTTAATTGAAGAGAAAAATACGGCAAAGAGCTTGCTTTATCCTCTAGCTGTTTACAGTACCTGCTACCAACAGTTTTCTTTACCATTCAGCTACTTTTGTTGATCCGAGAATTCCTGTGCATTAAGTATCTAAATATATGTAGTTTTATGTATATGTTCTCTTTTGCTGTATACACACACTTTTACTAATATTATCTATTAAACTCCTACTAAAAAGAAGCCAGTGCATGTGAGTAATTCTGCAAATATGCTTGGTCAATTTCTATTTTAACTCACAGTCAGATTTCAGGAAAGCGAGAACCTAAAGTTGTGGCTGTCAACAAATCTTTTTTACTTTCTATGGAAGGCATGCATTTATATAGTAAATTGAAGCCTGTTGATCAAGTCTTTACTCTTTACTTAATTATGTGGTCCAGAGACTACGCAATCCACGAAACAAATTAAACCCATTGAAATTACTATCTTCTCTTAACATCAACTTTCAAGTGTGCAAAGACTTGTAAAAGTCTTTGGTGTAAGCAGCTGCTTCCTGCTTACTGTAAAAATGGCCAGCTACCTTCCACTCAAGCTACACTGAGCACATGCCTTTTTACCTAGAAAACTAAGGTATGCTCAAGTCCTCTATACCTTGTTCTGCAGAAACACATAACAGCAAAGAGATGGGAAATCAGATTGTTATTCAAATAGTGCCAATATTTGATTGCTGCAGTCCCTGTTCTACCTGGCACTTGTCTTGCAGTTCAGGTACAACTGCCCTTCTTTGCTGATTAAGCTTTCTTATTACTATGTAACTTGAATGTATGTATTCATATTGAAGTTTGTACACTGAATTGTTCTATACAAAGACGCTCCGCTTGAGTAAGCTTCTCAGCATACTGCTAGTAAGTCTTTATGTCTACACTCCCTTGCTATCCAGATGAACAGTATCTGTGCTATTTTACCTTGAGCTACTTAAAAACATTACGGAACAGTTATCTCAAGTAAACAAAAAGCTGGAAAATAGACTCCACTGTGATTACTGGACAGAAACTGGAACACCAAGCAAAAAGACTAGTTAACAGTGCTTACAATAATTTCCATAATGCTCCGTTCTAGTACTGATTTAGAACTTAAGCGGTTCTGAAATAGGCAAGAAAAGTCCAAAAGGTGTGGCCATGCACTTTTCCACCTGTAGCAAAACAGAACTTCAGGACCAACTTCTGCAACCAGGGAAAAGTTTTCTAGTGATCTAGCAGACTGATAAATACAGATGCAACGGCAGAAAGGTATGAAACAGTGTGACAAACTGTTCATTCTTCTCACTTCAGGAAAAGAAAAAAATCAACTTCACAGCTAGATACAGTGAATAAAGGACAGCTACAATCCCTTACCACAGTGCATCAAGTCAAAGGCCTATGACCAATCTCTTTTCCAGGGCCTCCTACTGCTGAGAATACTACAAGCTCTCCACAACTTTTTCAACTCATGGTGTTTCCATAAAACACCATGTGCTGGTGTATTTTTACAAATCCAGCCGTGATCCACTGCTTAATTTTCTGAAGTAATGATGGTGGCTCCCCTGCATCAGGCTATATTTATCACTCTAGAATGACTGCAATGGAAGTTGATATCATACACCAAAGGCAAATAAATGGCTTTACTACACTTGTATCAAATTGGCAAAATGACACATTTTCAAAGACTTCTCCTAGTTCACACCAATGCTGCTGCTTTTAGATTATCACTGTATTTATTTTCATATTTTCGTTTTTCCTACTAATTCTTGAATTTGATCTTCTTCGCAATTTACTCCCAGCAGCAGTTCTCAATTGCCTTCTTCATTTATTTCGTTTCCACTCCTAGCATTCTGAATAGAATGGGATCACTATAAACTTAGTAAACATAGTCTGTTGCCTATTTCTACCTCCATTCTCTAAAATTCACATCTCCACATTTAAAGGATAATTACAGCAACACTTCCCAAGTTAACTACCTGTACAGCTGCAGCTTGCTAAGGTACCTCACCTCAGACTGAGAATCATCTAGAGTACTAGAAATCTACAAATTGAAGTAAAAAATCCACTTAGCTATAACCCAAGGATAGGTCATATAAAAATATTCTGTATTATTTTAATAATGGAAAGAGGAGGGTTCCATCATTTAAAATAGCAAGTTTTCTCACTTCACTTACATGAACAGCTTTCTGATAATGAACACGAAAACAAACTTTCCAAGGCTTGCCTTTGAATTAGACTATGAGGTTATCAAGTGACACAAGCCTAAGAAAACCAGAGGTTTTTTTTAAGTTTTACAATGTGCCCAGTAGGGCACTTAAGATGGAGAATAAAGTCTCACTTTCCAGGCAAATATGAAGTTTTGAGTACTGTGCATCCTCCTGATACTTATTTTTCATTAAATTAATAGGAACTTCATGACATTCAATTGTTTTAGTCTTATGAACTGTTCAGCTTTTAAATAACTTTAATATACAGATATTAATGGGCAATCACAGTTTAGTACAAAATAGTTTCTCCATAGACCTTTAGCAAGGTGGCTTCTTTCTAACTTGTCCCAAGTAGGTTCAAGTTTGTTGGAAGGCTTTGTTTTGCCTTGTTTTTTTTTAAGTAACAAGCATATTTTGCTCCAGAAGAGACTTCAAACTTGTTTGTTAACTGTAACAGCACCAAATTTATAGGAAGCAGAAATCTTCAAAAATTACTCTATGTTAGAGTCTACAAATGATTCACAAAATTGAAAATCTACTGTCTTTCTAGAACACTTCCATGTATAACAAGAAGCTTGACATAAAAATACACAAGAATTATAAAATTTTCTTTAAGTTTCACTGTTCATAACTTCCTTGTGATTTGCACCCAGGGTAACCTAAACAATTCTCTATTCCCTGTCTTCCCAGTCCACCATACACTGTAGAAGTTTCATGGCCAGCACATGCTGGCTGATTAGCTGGCAGTTACATGTTCTTCTTACATTTCTTCTCTTGAGGCAATAATTAACATCTCTCTCTATCCAACTAGAAGTTTCATAGTCTGCAGAATGTAGTCTTCTCTACAGCCCTCTGTCTGACAGAATTAACTAACCAGTTCAACAGGCTGTAATGTGAGAGCAAGAGGGGTAGAAAAATACAGTTACAAACCACCTCTTAGAGGAGAAGTCCAACACTCACCTTTCACTGGTAAGTTGATTTTTAAACCTCTAGGTTTATCATATTTCCAGTTTTAGAAATCTAAATTTTGTAGTGCAGGAGGGGCTTTTTGAACTTGGAACTGTTCTAGTAAGTGAACTTAATTCCACTCCTACAAACTGGCTGTCACCCTGCATGGAAGGAAGGACATTCTAATCAGGCTCTTCTAAACATTTGAACATTCTGCACTTGATAGAAGACTGTAAATCGACATTAGAGGACAGATTTTAGGTTTCTTTTTAGTTAAGGACATGGCAAGAAAGCAGTCCTTTCACTTCCAAAAACAAAATTAACGGTTTCACTTATACTAATCTGACAGCTCTGAAGAATCATAAAGTATTTCATCTCAAAAACTGAAGTGAACCACTGCCCCTTTAAAGACACCCTAATTAGAGTTTTATACAACATATATTATACATGTGTGCCTTGCACTTCATGGAGGATAGCTTTAACATTTTAATTTTATGTTTTTGATACTCCAGGCACTTTTTTCCCCTCAAGAGAGATACTATTCTGATA
>VWYN01013877.1:10174-24562 GCA_013400075.1 Hippolais icterina | reverse complement strand
GCCCCTCCCGGCCGGGAGGGCGCGCACCGCGTGCGCCCCGGGGGCGGGAAGGGTTCCCCTCGTCCCCGTCGCCAGCAAGGCGCTCAGCTGAGCCTCTGCCTAAATTCAGGGAGCTGCAGGCACTGACCGTTTTTGCCTAGTTTTGTGTAATTTGATTCTAAACTCCTTTTGCCCCCACCGTGCAACTCTCCATGGAAACGCATCACTTTCCACCCCGGCCCTTGTCAGCCGAGGAATGAGTAAATGAGGAGCTGAGCAAAAAGCTTTAGCTGCACATCTAGCATCAGCATGAACTGCTAAAGCAACAGGTAAACACATCCCTCCAAAAGTCGGATTTTGTCGTAACTTCTGCTGCTTTACCTACTGTTCTTGGTATCAAAGGTGATTGCTGTGCCTTAGGGGAAGGCGGAGCAATCCAGTGCGGTGAGGAAAGCCATCTGTGCCGTTAAGGGGAAGTTAAGAAGTTGCAAGAATTCTTTCTAGAAGTTAAGTTGTGTAAAATGAAAAGCAAAACATACAAACAAACAAAAATCACGTGTTACAGCTCCAAATAAAAAACACGTTTAGACTCCGTAGAAGCCAAATGCAGCTGGCTTTTTGTCTGTGCTCTGCTCAAAAGCTGCTTGAAAAGTATGTTGCCTTGGGAAGTATTCTCAGCCGACTACAAAGAGTATTTTTGATTAATTGTTTCATTTTGTAGGGGGAAAAGGTTATCATACGCTGGTCATTTTCTCTTTTTTTTTTTTCTTTTTTTTGGCATTGGAGCTGACTAAGCAAAATCGGAGGTGCTCAGTGAAAACAAGATGAATTGATTAGGAAGAGGGGAGTTTTTCAGGACTGCAAACTGGCATTTGCTTGATAATTAGATGACCTTAAAATGCATTTCAAGGGGAGCTTTGTTTTCCAAATAAATAACAACATATGTACTAATTTACAGTGGAATTAGTTAATAGGCCAAATCCTGCAGCCTTTTCAAAATTCTGCTCCTCTTATTCATATGTATAATCATACTAAAAAGACAAAGACACTGTTTTTGACAGTAAGGTAAAGAGAATTTGGCCTTTTCAACACAAACTGCAAAGCATAAAGACATTTTAAAAAATGCCAGTCGGGAAAGACTTTAATATGTTTGACTTTATTACCAGCCAAAGAAAAAAGAACATTTCTAATAATTTTCCACGTATGAATACAGAGCAAGCTAAAATCAACATGGAGCTGCAACAAATTTCTTTAGTTCATTTTATGTTTTGTTTTTATTGTTTCAATAGTTAATCTAAAAATATAGGGGAAGTTCTCTAAGTTTGGGGAAAGTGCAGTATAAAATAGAGCTCCTACTAGTGTTCATTAGTTTTAACAAAGAGTCTGGTCATAGATTAATGCTGGTAAATGATATTGTAGCCCACCACATGCTAAGTGTAGTCACTGTGAGGCTAGTGCAGGGAAGTCTAGGTCTAAGTGAAAAAGGATTAAAGGAACAAAACAATTCTTTCATACCACAGTTAGTTTGCAGAGAGAATAATATTGTATCTGTGTGTACTCTACAAAAGACTATTTTCTTAATCCCAAAGCCATTCCAACTCTTCAAAATAGTTTTTGCTTTACATATATGGTACAGGAGGTGTTACTAACTATACATTTGTAAAATTGGAAGAAATAGTATCTTCAAGCTTGATGCAAAGCAAAATGAAAAGAAATGTTTGCTCCAGTAAATTCTTAAAACTGCATTACCTATCTGAAGGGTCAAAGCATTTTGGCATTTCAAGGGATTTGTGCAAAATCACAAATGTAAAGCATGTGTTAATTTGTAAAATATAACAATGATTCAGACCATCTCACTGACATGAGAAAAAAAAATAATGAGGAATATGTCCTTGTCCATCCTTCCTGACTGGGATAAATCAGCCTAATTTTGTTGAAATCAATAGAAATTTGACAATTTCCTTTTGTTTGGTCCTCCCTGATGTTAAATTTACAAAACTGTGCCCTCACTCCCTTAAGGATTGTCTGGGCAAGGGTCCTCCCGGGCCCCACCACAGCCTGACTTTTCATTCCTTCAGTATGCCAAGATCATTCATGATCACGGATAACAAACATAGACATCTCAAGCCATCTTTTGAAGACCTCAGTATGATTCTTCAACTTCCACGCCCCTCACCCCATGGTTTTATCTAAATCTGTGCTGTGGTTGTTGTCTTACCTTATATAAGCAAAGCCCAAATCCCTTCTTCCCCTAGACCGTCATTTCATTCACTATCTGTTAGGAGTGATTTATTTCTGAGGATTAAGGTAAGTATGGACAGATCATTCTATTGAATTCAAAATATCAGCTTCTAGCAATATAAACACCACCATCTGTTTGAGAATTTCCTTGGTTTGGTTTTTCTCCTTACTTAATCATTTAACTCTAAAAGCTTCTACAAGTTTATGCATACAAAAGTGTTTTACCACAGCTTTGCATTATATACAAGATTTCCTTCAGTAATTGTTACCAAAAACCACTAACCTTTAATCCTCTTCACAAGGATATAGTTATTAATTATTTTATGCATATGCTTTATACATAACTATTGATGATACCATGGATTTTTTAAAAATCTTTAAGTATATTTGTTTCAGATTTTTACAATTTAGGAAAATATTCTGAATGAACAGAAAAAATCGATTCTGTTTTGAATAGTGCTTACTACGTTAAGGCCACATATCATATCAATCATATCATATCATATCATATCATATCATATCATATCATGTCCACTGAGATTAGAAACAGAAACTCACATCTTCCTGTTTCTGGGGTGCTTTGCAAATGTTATCTCAGTCTAAATGAACTTGTTTCAAAGAAGATTGAACAAAATATCTTCCAATGCACAAGATACATGTGAAGGAATGCTGCAAATTTTTTCCACCTAAGCCTGAATGAAAGGAAGTGTTTTCCCTTTTAGAAAATGTTGTATTCACTATCTCTTCAACTGAACAGTGAATTTCCACTGTCCATTAGCTCACGAACTCTGAACATATAGTCTGCAATTCTATACTGTTATTTACGTGCTCAACATGAAGGGTTTATTTAAAAGGAATGTATTTAAGACCACTTCAAACAACTTCTCTTTTGCAGCTCTTACTGCAGAGCAAATCTTACAGTTACATCTGAACTCAGTAGTACAATCAGATGACCTGCTGAGTAAGATATTTGTCAAACTGTTGTGAGCTTAATACCTATGCAGGTTTAAAGTGCATCTGCTGTAGAAGGGCAAAGTTAAGCCCATAGCAGCTCAATGACATTATGCTATACCATTATTTCTTAAGATTCAGTTGAATTTAGTAAATTTACTCCCAAGTTGTTGGGAATGTTGTGCCTTGTGAGTTACTTCTCAAAGTCATATTGATCAATTTGTGGATAATATTAGCTAAAAATATGCTGTCAAAACACTATTTACCCTATTTATTTAGAATGCTTGACCAAGTCACCATTTAATTAGAATAGGCTTTCATAGCTCTTTTGTTATATCCTTTTAGTCTAGTGATTCCTTTTTCAGGGAAAAAAAAAGTTTGGCAATTGTTTACATTTTGACAGAAAGCTCAGCCTGTACAATGGAAGGGACTAAAGTGCTCTACTCAAGCTGAAACCACTTTAAAGACAGCAAGTCACTCTGTGTGAACCTGAGTTCTACACAACTTCTCAAGCTAAAGTTTTCTCTTAAAGTGGAGCTTGCTCAGATTTCTTAACTGAATAATCTAACAAGCAAATATTACACCTGATCAATTATGGGGAGCAGACTACTTCAGAATGATCAACAAATAGTTCTCGTTTTTGGAACATCTTAAGAGGGCGAGGCTTCAGATTTGAAACCTGCAAGTCATCTCATGGAGAAAAAAAAAATGTTAATCTCCAAGAATGACAAAATCATTTAGGTTGAAAAAGACCTCTGAGATCATCAAGTCAAACCTTTGCCTTTTTATAGAAAAGCAGAGGCTACTTATGGAGAATAGTTCACCTTGTTGATTAACATTGCATGGTTTTTCTTGACAATTACATTTTAAAATAATACAATGATCCTCTTTTAGAATGCATTTTCAAAATAAAAATAGTTTAGAACTGTAGTATAATTTATGAATGTGTACAAGCACTTGGAAAGATTACCTACTGAAAACAAGTAATAATGGAAAATACCCTTAAAAAGGGTTTAATGGACAAATTTTCAGAGTGGAGGGAAGTCTTTCCCTAAAATAAAGATAATGAAACTTAACACCTCTTCAAACTGTAAGAATATGTTAGGAGAGCAAAGAAATTTTTCATCACCAAAAATGGTGGAAATGCTTCCTGTAGGAAAATTATGTCATTAGTATTATTGGTATTCAAAAACAAACAAACAAACAAACAAACAAAACCCCCCAACAATAATAAAATCTCTTCTAATTCATATCAGAAACAAAATCAGGGAATTTTACAAGGTGACTTCTGCCCACACATCCCCATACTTTTAAAGGAGGTAGGGACAGCAGGTAGAAATACAAACCTTATAAGAAAATTTTTGGTAGGAACTGCAAACATCTGGGACTGAACACAAAGCTGAGCATTTATGATAAAACCAGAATTATTGGCAACTACCTAGGTTTATTAGTGAATGTTAGATAAATGTCTGCTATATTTGAATTAGTAAGTTTAAAATATTCGATAAGCCAGTTATCTCAGCCCTACTAGTCTGCCAGTCTATTTCAGAATTCATTCAGGTTTTATGCAGAAAAATGGACCAATCATGTCACGTGAGTTAAAAATACTTTCCATTGCTTCCATACACAGTTTAGATGCTAAGTGGTATTTCCATCATAATCTATTTACAGCATTTCCTCTTCTGAAAAAAATTCAACCCCCCTGCTTTTCAGTCAAGGAATCAGTGTAACTCAGAAGCCTACAAACTTGAAAAAAGAAGGAAGAATATAGAGCTGGGAATGATAATGACAGGCAAATATGGTATGATGTGAAATATGGCTCCAAGAGATGTTTAAAAAAACTGACTAAATTCTAGAGTTTCCAACAGTTAAACTGCAGTTTATCAGTACAGATGCATTATCATTTTTGTTAATAACAGTATCTTTATTATGCCACTAACTCACACTGAGGAAAAGAGGGCAACATGAGGAGAATGGATCCAGGATCAGGAGAAGCAAGTGTAGAGGTGATTGAAAACTGATTAAGGAAATGAAGCCAAGTTAAACAAGAGAGGTTACAGAGAAGATCATGGGATTCCACTTCAAAAGCTGTAAGTAAATCAAAGGAAGCAGTCCATGCAGCAAGGTAATTTTCTTGCTGTTTTGTAAGGTGAGGCTTACAAATAGCATTGCTTTCTGAAACACATCATTCTGTGTAGGTTTAAAGAAAGCAATTAGTAACAGGGCTCAGCAAAGACAATCACTGATTACTACATATTGGCCTTTAGCTTCCTACTTATCTGCAAGCACTGAAGATGCCACAAAACCTTAGAAATGAAGTTAAGTAGTCTCTCAGTCATTATTCATTTAGATGACAGTGTGAGTATCCTATTTGCACTTTCCCTTGCCACAGGAGAGAAAGGCTTCATTATATCTACCACATAAAACGCAAACATTGTAGAAATGATTTATTTTCTCCTATCTAAAGGATTTATTCATAAGAACTGCTGTGTGGTAGCCTGCAGAACAGGCTGCCTTGCTCTTTTAGCCTCTGTAACTGGGAAACCCATTAAGACCACATGAGCATATGTTATGTTACATACTGTATGAGTACTGTCCACAGGCACTCGCTTTTAAGGCAGGCCAAGGGCAAACAGTGGCACCAGGAGAGCAGCTAAAATATAGAGAAATCAAGGTGACAGCACATAAAACACAAGTTGTGCAAGACCTCTGTTAAATAGGCAAAAAGCCAAGAACATATGGCTAAAGGTTTTCCAAGTGATTCTCTAGAAGTCTTGCTTGAACAGAGGTGGAAAAAGAAATACTGGCATCATATGAGATGTTCTATGTTTTGCTTAATAATTCTTAATCTCTGCTTCACTCTCTCTCCCATTATGCTGAGACAGATCATAATGAAATGCAAAAATTGATGTATTTAAGCAAGGTGAGGCAATAGAAATAAACAAATTGGCAAGCCACACAATAGTGATCATATTCTTGGCTACAACCAGGAAGTGTCAGTCAACAGAGCTCAAAGATTATGGAAGAGACATCAGTTTTTGTTTCCAGAGCTCCCTGAAGATTAAATGTACTATATATCATTACTATCTAAAAAGTTCAGTTATGCAGTAAAGTGCTATATATGGTCAGAAAACTTTGGGATTATTTATGAATCCTTATTCTGAACGAGCTGATGGAAATCTGGTCCACAATTGCTCCTGAATTTTGTCCCAGTGTAAAAGCTTGTTGACCAAGGATTTTACCTCCATGCCTAAATAACCATGTAAGCCTAATTCATGTCCAATATGAATTCAATATAAATTTATATTCAAAGTAAATACTACTGTATGACACCTGAGACTATATCACTAAAAAAATCAGAAGAAATGGTTATCATGCCAAAACAGACTAGCAGTTGTTCTGATAATAAGAAATACATGAAATAATTTTCCTATGAGTAGAAATGTTTGTGACTGAACATCAAAGTAATAGTTTATTACTAATCCATTATGTTGTGTATAACCCTACTTTTAAAGGTCTTACTATCATAACCTTTTTGCAGTTTTAATATACTTACATGACTGAAATATACAAAAGCATTTTTTCATTTAATTTTTGGTGAAAAAAGCAGATAGACACAAACTAGTGATCTGTTGAAAACTATACAGGTTAAGTTTGAAGTTACATGCCTGATTCTGTGATCTCTCACTTCCAAGCTGGTCTCCTAGACAGCCGAACCAGTTATCTTAATATTTATGCTAGGTAAGATAATATCAACCCAAGATATTATAAATTGAGTAATTTCATAAACAAGTAAGATCCTCTGCACTTTTCCCCTTCCATCTCTCACCTTAATTTTGATGTGAAGGAAAGGAGAGGAGCAGGGTCTGAGAGCATATTATTAGGGATGACAGATTTGACTAGATCCATGTCAATGTGACAGTTTTTCAGAGAAAATGAAACTGGCTTAATCTTTTGCACAAACCTTTTGTACAAATTTTTCATAAATACACTCAGAAGATGGGCTTAAAGGGAAAATAAGGGCATATTTTAAACAAAGCCGATCTGGCCTGTGCTGCCAGTAGAAAAAAATATATACTTTAACACATAGCAGTTACCCGGAAAGGGTAAATACTTGCAGAATACAGATCAGAGAATGTTGGTGGCTTGTTTTTTGCTTCAGGAAACCTGTGTTTGGTATTTCCACATTGGTGCCAAAGCAGCACCTCCTGTTTCATTCTAAATGTAGCAGGATTTCTTTGTACTTTAGTTATGCCCTCATTCATCAGTCTGCACATATTAGAAGAAAGTCTTCCTTTGATCTTTGGAAATAAAGACATCTCTTCTTGAAAACTATTTCAAATGTAAAAAGGAGCCAAGGAAATAATTTTTGCAAAGCAGTGAAAAATCCTGGATGTGGGCGGAGAGATGGAGGCTTTAAAATACTGTCTGTGAGGTGCCAAATTCAAAGAGCTGAGTTCCTTGCCTGGTTAAACAGCTACCTTCTTTGTAACCAGGTGTTCTAGCACAGAAAGCTTGCTAATTCAGGCTGGGGGCTGTGAAGGCAAAAACTTACACAGGTAGGACTTTTCCTATTTAATCAAAATCCTAAATTCAACTTCAAACCATTTGTTGCTCAGAGGAAAACGGAGCATTCAGATTTAGCTTTATGACAAGGAAGATAAATATAGTTGTTTATGCTGCTTTTATCCCATGATAGCTATTGGTTGTATTACACAATTTATATAAAGCATCATTGTTATTGCCTATTTTCCACTTGATATTTATAAGAAGGTAGATCAATTTTGATTCCTTCATGACGTGAGGTCATGAAGGTTAGAATGCCTTAAGGAACATACGTAGTTTCACAAGCTAGGAGGACCACGTAATTAATATTCTCTTTTAGTATGACTTCTAGAGAACAAGAGATGGAGGAACAGCAAAAGCAAACAAGGATAGGATTGGAATAAATTATGTGGAAACTGGCCAAATAACAAGTTCTACCTCTAACTGTCCCTCTGGACGTATGAAATGGCTTTCTCAGTAGTAGAAATGCCCAAACGAGCAAGTTGCTCCTTCTCCTCTGTTTTGGCCGATGAAAAAGCTAGTGAGAATGACCACTGCTTCATTCAGAAAAGGGAATTACTTAAAGGTCAAAATCTTCCCCTACTTTTAGGCACTGCAGAACATATTGCATTAAACTCTTTAGTACTTAGTCCACAGAGGGATGAACAAGCAAAGCACAAATGTGCAGTTCAGATGAGGCTGGCAGTGCAGTGTCATCTTGCCCATCTTAACACACAATAATTTTTCCCAACTTACTCTTCTTCTTTTTTTAAATACTTTCCACTATTCAAAATCAAGTGGCTATTCTGAGAAGTGTGATTCACAAATACAAGCAAAAGTGATAAATTAATGAGGAGACAACTAAAAAAAAAAAAAAATAAAAGAAGGGAAAAAAAGTGAAACACATCCTTTTCCCTTTAATAGTTATGAGTACTGCAAGGTTTCTGTGGTGACTCTCTAGCATACCAGCTTTCAGCTTGAGGGCTGCTGAAGTTTAGCTCCTGCTTTAGTAAACTACAGAGCTTTGCAAAAGGCATACTATTTTAAGGTATTTAGGATAGTATGTTAATTTTCTGCATGTTCTTTTCTAAATAAAAGGTTTTCTTTAGAGAATTATTCTCACTTCCAACTTTCAAATGATTAATTTAAAATTCCTAACAGCAAACAGTAGGTTGTGTTGTTATATTCCTAATATCTGTCAGTAGTTTGTCTAATTTAAGAATAATAATTGCTGTCATTGTTTTCAGACAAATAGATATGCCTATCATAGAAGATCAGCAATAGATAATAAGCCCATAGGTGTCTATGGGCTTGACCTTGAAAAAAATTACTTTCTTTTGTTTTACTGAGTATTCTGATATAAATTGTGTGTTTTATTAGCTCAATGGAGAAAGTAATACATTAAAGAGATTGCTCATTTTCTGTTCCTCAAAGCTTCAGGGTAACATTGTTGAAAATCATTTTGATATCTTTTATTGTCCTGTTAATTTTTGCTTGATTTTTTTTCCTATGTCTTCAAGAAAAGATTTTCCTAGATGTTTATTTCATTTATTTGATTAAGAAAAATAAGCAGTAAACAAATGGTGAGTGTAAGAAAATATGCTGGACCATATAAAATATATTTTAATCAATACAAGTCATGAAGGGCATATGTATAATAAACATAGAGAAGTTAAAATCCCCTTTAAGAAAGAAAATGCCATCAGTTAAGGAGTGTTGCAATCAAACTTCCCAGTGAAATAAATGCACTTTCAATTTAGTAAAAAGTGAAAGTTCAATTAAATGTATTCTGTATAAAAAAAACTTTCATAGAAA
Organism: Hippolais icterina; assembly: GCA_013400075.1. Classification (NCBI taxonomy): domain Eukaryota; kingdom Metazoa; phylum Chordata; class Aves; order Passeriformes; family Sylviidae; genus Hippolais; species Hippolais icterina. The sequence continues at coordinate 15,031 of VWYN01013877.1, read as the reverse complement.
TACCGATCTCAGTTATCTTTAGTCGAGAAACTTACTCAATTTCTCAATTACAAAATTCTAAAGAAGCATTTCTAATTTTATATACAATGAAAAAGAATTATCTTTTTTGGTGGTAACATAGTTGTCTCTTTTAAGCACACTTGATATGTTCAGAGGAGGGTGCAAGTGACTGTGTATTTCAAAGTTCTTTTCAGGCATCTTTTCAAGATAAAGAGTGTTTTTTGTTAAAAAGCATTCCTTATGTCTGGGATGAAAATAATGTTCTTGCAGTGTATAAATCTTTCAAAATATCTTTGATCTCCAGAATATCTAGCCTTAACTTCTGAAAAAGCATCTATGTGAATCAATGTTTTTCAGGAAAACAAGGAGAGAAGCAATCGTAGAATCACTTCAGAGGACAAGCTGGATAAAATGACTGAGAATAGCTGAACTCTGCTAGAGGGAGCTCTGCAGCTGCATATTTACTCAAGTGAACTTTAAAAGAATTTGCAGTCTACCTTCTGTTGTAGACAAAGTTAGTTGAAATTTGGAGCTAGCAGCTTAAACATTAGTAATAGCTAGAGCAGACAGAGCCTGTAGATCGTGGCATTTTATCCACAGCAACCAGATTTCAACGTGCCAAACAGCTAACCACAGGATCAGCCGAAGCCAACTTAACAGGATGTGGTATCATATAGGATGACCACTTAACAACCTCTTAGTTAAAAAAAACAACAAAAAAAAATCAAACCAGTAGAAAAGGAGATCCTGGATCCTATAACTATGGATCCAACCTATCCCTTGAGGATGGAATGGAGAACTTAGATGCTAAGAGCATGATTGCCTAGCAATTTCTTTGTTTGAAATCCATCATCAGAAGCCCCTAGCCTGAGCTTCAACAACTCAACTTGTTAATAAAAATAAATTTCAGCTTATTGACTCAGTGGAAACCTGGTGTTGAACATGTGGCTGGCATGTGTAAATCCCATATCACTACACAGAATTATGATAAATTAACCTGAATTTGAAATACCATCATATGTTGCATGTTGTCCTGAGCACATCTAGGTTGCTAATGATGTGTAAAACATTCGTTTTTTCTTTGAAAAAGAAAAATTTTCAATTTATTTCTTCAATCAAATTAGAGTTTGCTCTAAACAGTTGTATCTTAAAATGGTAGTTCTGTTATGGATTCAAAAATGCAGATAATATTTTATAAAAATATACAAACTTTCTTTTGTATTTTCAAGCCTCAGTGTAAATAGAGAACATGCTTTTGCACAAGAAATGCAGTGAAAAGTCTGATACTGTGTTAGGCAAAACATTCATTGCTCTGGGTAGAACCAGACAAAGTATATGAGTTCTGATAAAGTTACAATTTTTACTCATGTCCTTTAAGCGGCACAAGATTTCAACTCCTTTTCTTATTTAAACCCATAAATTAAAATAAAATAGTCTTGGTGCATTTCCTCTCTTCATTCCTTGGAAAGCCTACTTCTTATCCACTGTTCAATTTGCTGCCTCCATGCAGCTGTACTGCCACAACCTCTCGGCCTCTGCTTTGCATTAGCAGGCCTGGCTTTGCTAGCAGTCAAGGCAGCCCTAAGTTCTCTTGTGTGAAGCAGCCTCACCTCTGTGAGGCAAGAAAACATTCTGACATTTAACCATGCTAAATGTTCTAGCCACTAAACTGTGCTGCTAGCAGAGCTAGTTAGGGCTTGTTTCAGAGGACTGTCTGCTGCACTGCAGGGCTATGCACAAAGGTGCCCCCTAAACAAAAGAAAGTAGAAACGAAGAAAGTGTCTTAAGACATCTTTTTTCTCAAAAACAGAGAGCAAAAATAAGTTTCCTTGTTAGTGCTTTTGATTTTAGTTTATCTCATTACTGACTGCTGTCTGACTCTCCCACCCATATACACATTACTGAGCGGAAGATAGAGCTAAGTGTTAAAAATCAGAGGAAAACCCCTATTTCAATGTAAGTGACAGCTTCCTACACTGTACTTACAAGTAAACTTTATTGTAAAACTTCATTGAATACAACATATCAAATGGTTCCAGGAAGAGATTATTCTCGTGAATGAGAGAGCATATAGGCAGTTAAAGGTAAATGAAAGGACAGCATGATTGAATTTTTCTCCCCTTAAAAATGGGAAAATACGGACATTCTAATTTAGAAATTATTTAAATAGAGTATTTTTGCAAAGAATTTGTTGTTTAAAAATATCACAGAAGAGGATCAAAATAACCAGCTGAAACAATGGCCTCTTGAGTTTAAGCGTCTTAACAGATGGTTTCTATTAAACTTCTATTGCTTCTTCAAGAAGAATGGCTTTAATGTCTACTACAGGGTTTTGGGGGGATTTTTTTGGTGGTTTAGTGTTTTTTTTGTTTTTTGTTGGGGTTTTTGTTGGGTTTTTTTGGTTTGGTTTTTTTTTTTTGAGAACATACCTACAATATTTTTATACATATAAGGGAAAAACTATGCCAATAATCTGACAGAAGCATTTCTTAAAGCCTTAACATCTATGCTTTTTTTGCTGCTGATTTAGGTCACGTTTTCATTTACTTTCTGCTACTGTTGAACTTGATGAATGATTTTGTTCAACAGGAGGCTCTTTCACCACAGTTCAGTTACTTTTCAATGTTTTTTCATTCTTTTCTTCAAAAGCGCATTCAAAGGAAAATTGTTTTAAAATATTTTGTTTCCTTGGATTTTAAAAAACACAAATATTTAGGATGTACAAGAAGGCATCCAGCAACCCTTATGGAAACTTGTTGACATAGAGTTTGGTCCTGATCCCAGACAAGAAAACTCTCATGACTTTAAATCCTTTGTAAGCATAAGAAATAACTATGTAATGTACTTATCTTGTATTATTTCATGGGAAATGTGTTCTGAAATGACTAAGTGATGTAAGTCAGTGTTGGTACATTGTATTCCAGGCCAATATAGCATTTCTTCTTTTAGAAGAAATACTATACAAAAGCAAAGATACATAGAACTATGGTAGATTTTAATATAGTTAAAAGACCAGTGGAAACAAGGCAGTGAGGAGAATAAACATAGCACACAGAGCACTCTTTGACTTCTCCTATTTTGCTGCTATAGTCAAATTAAGAACCATAACTAGGGCTTCCTAGTATCTCTGAATGATTCTAGATATTAGCTGGAATTAACTGTGTATAAACTTCCATAATTTGTGTTTGAGAGTGTTCTCTGCCTCTGTATGATTTCCCATAGTTTTTAGATTCCGTATTAGGAAATATTATGGTGAATCTCCTCAGCAGATTCTGTAGTCATAAGCTAGTGATGGCTATCCACATGGGCCTTTTATTGACCTGTGACATCTTGAAGTCCTGATTCTTCCAAATGGCCTTCAATTTCAATTGCTAACAGGTATGATATTTTTAGTAAATCTCTCTCTGTTTAGTAGGCAACAAATAAACAGAATGAATTTCTAAAAAGATGAGACCATAGATTAAAATTTTTAAATAGAGAGAGTGTAATAGTTCCACAGAGAACACAAAATTTTGTACCAAAAAATTATTCACCTGTTTCTCTAATGATCTCACCTTATCTAGTCTAACTGCAGCCAAATATAACAATCTCACCAAATATCCACCTGCAAAAATATCATAGTTACTACTAGCATTACCTTTTTTGGGAATAGTCAATGACACTCATGTGAAAGGAACTCAAACTGAATTTCATTGGCATCTATTATTCTGGTTTTCCCAGCCTCAGGATTATGCAATCAAGCATAGAAAATAAATGTGCTAACAGAGTGCAGGCATATTTTCATGAGCCACAGTCTGGAGGGAAGTGAAATGTTTGCTGGAGGGTCGGGTTCTTTGGATCTCTAGGGGTGGTTATAAAACTTATCATCATCACCACCATCCTTTGTCTCTTACATGTTTACGTTTTCTTCTGTGTCCTTCTTACTTTTTGTCTCTTCCCCTCATGGTGAAAGGAAGTAGGACTGGTCTCATGGCTTACTTAGGCTACTGAGTAGCCATTTCTCCTTTATGCTTCTCCATAGAAACCACTCAGAGCAACCTTCCTGCTCTCCATTGCAGAAACCATCACCAAAGGGATTAAAGTTATCATTTAAGACAGAATTCGATATTGCTGTCCTTCAGTCTCTTTGGTTCATGGGTAGAGCTACAGCCTCCAAAGCACATGGATGCATCATGGGTGTGTATTCAATAGCAAAAATAAATGGTGTAGTTTCAGTGTGAAAATCTAGGAACAGATACACAGCTGTATGTGAAACTAAAAGGGCTGGAGCTGATGACAGTCAGAAATAATTCACTGTTTTTATTAATTAAATGAATTAATTGAATGGGAACAGGGCATTGAATGATAACAGAGTAGGATCACAGTAACTCTCTCTTAACTCTCCTAAATATGGACAAGTACAGCAGTCTGGAGGAAAGAAAAAATATGAAAGAAAACAATAAATCTTTGTGCTATGGATAGGTTACTTACAAGAGAGAGCTAAAAGCTCAACAATACGACATCAAAACTACTAATTGGAGTCACTACCTTGTTGTACCTGGTGAATTAAAATACACATGGGAGTTTCTGAAAAATATGGAGAGAGAATGCATAATGTTAAGCATAAAAACAAAATAGCCAAAGAGTATCTTTAAAAACTATGGAAAATAAATACATCAGAAAAAAACAATAGAGTATTCGTTCTTTTGGGGACAATGCAACTTACGGAACTAATGGAAGCTGTCAAGTCTAATGGAATTTTTAAAGACTAAACCACAGCAAAAGGCAAACCCAAAATCAAAACTAATTTAAGAGTCCGGAAGACAGAACTAAAACAGAAAATTAGATTCTTAGTAACAGCCAGAAATCAAATAGCAG
>VWYN01013877.1:0-10147 GCA_013400075.1 Hippolais icterina | reverse complement strand
GCAGGTAGAATGAAAACTGTTGCTAGCCCTCTAGCAGTAAAGATTACCTATTTAGCCGTGCGGATGGTAGACTTTTTCATTAGCTTCAGTAGCTGCAGAATTGTGGGATCAAGCACTGATTTTCACTATCCAAAAGCCCAGGCAATTCATGGGACAAAAATTAGGAAAGTGGTACTGAATGAAAGAGGGGAAAAAAGTTTTATTAAACAATCAAAAAATCAAAGAAGTCTGAGACGGAGACTCTGAACAAGATTCGTTTTGTGCCCACACTACGGTTCCAAACTTTTATGTACTTGGACATCTAGGATGACTACTAATGTACTAGAATACTAGTGTCTTCTGAGGTATTTATTTGTTTGGGTTTTTATTTGCTTTTTTATATAGAGTGGGTCAACTGTAGTCAAACCTGGTCTAGTACCTTTCCATGGCAGGGGGTTGAAAATGGATGATTGTAGGGTCCCTTCCAACCCATAACATTCTATGGTTCTATGACACTATAATTTTATCAAACAGACTTTATATGTTATCTCAGTCATCAATTAATTGCATTTCTGTCTTGGGAAACCTTCTGTATCCCTTCACATGCAGGTATCATTCTTTTCATTCACTCCTATCACCTGGAAGCTAATATTGCACCATATTTCTCCACGGTTTTCTGAAATTAAAAGCTTAGTTTTACAATAGCAAGTGACAAGAATGAATAGCACCTAGATCAGCCATTTTTATATACCAAGGTATACCTGAATTCTGGCAGTTGCTGGGATCTTTACAAAACTGATTCATGTAGGAGAAAGTTGGATTTGAAGTTAATTTATCTTGGGGATTCGTAATCTTGATTTTCCATACCCAAGTTTTTTTACTTTATGCAGTGGTTTTGCTATCTATTTGGTGACAATGAAAGCTCATGTTTTTCAATTTCAGATGACAAGAAGGTGTGTTTAGAAAGATTCAGTTTTCATTTAATCAACAATACTGAACCTGTAGTAAGCATAATGTGTTTGTTCATAGTCTGAGAAGAGGCATACTAAAAAATTTGGTTTTTTCTCACTACAAACAGAAGTTTCCAGCTCTGAGGTCCCAGGAACAATCTAGAGGCATGGCTTAATTGCACAGAAAGATATTTGCCTGAAGTGCCATTTTTTTCCCCCCTTCAATGATAACAACTTTCTGAATTTGTGCCATGAAAGTTAGAGTGAACTCAATGTCCAGTTTTGTTCTGGACATATATTTGAAGCTTGTGTTAGATCATGTTCAACAAAAACAAGGAGACCAGGAACAATTTTAAATCCACAGAGAATATGAATATTTTCCCTCATGCATGCCCCCGAATACAATACAATACTTCTGCTTAATAAGTGATTGTGAAAGGTATCTGGACCAGACAGACACATATAGGAGAACAGGACCCAACTATTCACTCCAGAGGAAGAAATAGGATCTTTACCTTTGAGTGTGTAGGGAAATTTGTCTACCTGGACATTATGGGAAGTGAATATGGGAACAAGAAGAAAAACAATGAAACAGTCATTAAAGTTTAAAAAGAGAAATTGTAGCAGTGGCTGAGGCAAGATGACCTAGTACTAGAAGTGTCAAATAAATGGAAGTTGGGTAAAACACACTGGAACAAGAGAATTTGCTCCAAAACCACGTATGTACAATTGGGAAATATATTTATTGAGAAACCTGCTTATGCAGCAGTAGGTCTGCATGCAGGTAATCCTGGATATTCCCTAGGAAAAGACTGGAAAGTCCTTCATAATTGTACTTGAAAATTTTGTCAAAAGACTAGGCCCTTTGGTTTCGTTATAGCATTAAAAAACCAGGATACTGATAATTTGTATCTGTACTGAATACAAGGCATGTCAGGGATCAGAGGGAAGGAAATATGTCAGTCTTCATTAGTTCTGCCAAGATTATCCTAGTAATGATTAGAGTTTAACGCAATCAAATTGGAGTCCCTATTGTGAAAAAGATACATTTCTTAAGGACTCCACATATACTGATAAGCGCCATCACAAAAGACTACAGTAGCCCCATCTGAGATCCTAAACTGTGGGGAGCCTTTCAGTAAAAAGGACTTTGGTTCCCATTTCTCATGAACAAACAGTCAATTCTAACCGGAGTGCTGAAGATATTCTTATGTACCATGGTAGACTCTGAACAATAGGGAAATTAAATGGAAGTTGAACATTACAGAAGTTCGTTTCTGAGAAACTTTTCCTAAAGATCCATGTAATCCTCTCAGCTGAAAGCTCTGGCTCAGAATCCCCAGTTACAAGTCCCTAATGGAACAGAAGGTAGGACAAAGCCATTAGCTCTTCTGATGAGTTTTGCAAGGCTAATTCTGCTTATTTTTATTCCCCACAAATTTGTTTGCAGGCATGCCCTTACCAAAAGAGACAAGCTGACTATTTTTGTTGTACCTGGTAAATTAAAATACAAAGCTGAGTTATCAATACAGACACCGCTATTTTATTGCCATCACAAACTGTCTTGAAAACAGGAGTACGACACCCAGGAGATTGTTCTTAGTCTAGAAATAATTTAAATAAATTAATCCAAGTTAGATTTATCTTTGCATGTTAGACTATGACTATAATCCCTTTTTTCAATTAGAATCAATGGCTAGAGCTTGCAAGCAATCATTGGCATAGGCACAGTATTTTGCCACAAAACATAAAACATGACAAAAAACGTTTCTGGTTTTGCTTAGTTTTGTTTTGTTCTGAGGATTTTTTTGTCATAGAAGGAATGTTTGATAGCAAGTTGGTAAACAAAAAATTTGTCAGTGCACAAGGAATTGAGAACAAATCAAGTGATATCCTGCTTTCTCCCTGTAATCTCATTGATCAAAAGCAACTTGTGTGTTTGGCTTATTCATCGGTTTGAAACTCCCCTAGTTCTTCTAGAGTCTCACCAAGCGATACTGTTGACCAAAACTCAAGCCAAAATAACATTTCTCCTATCTGAAGCCAGCTTTTAGTTTGCAAGCCAAAAGTCAGTTCTGAGTTTTAGTATGTTTATCCAAGTATAACAAAAAACCCTCATCATGAAACACTCAACCAGCCGCAAGAGAAGACAATTACTTGGAACTAGTCACTGACTGAGATGTTACAGATGTCATGGAAAAGAAAACTAATATAATTTTTCTTGAGCAGTCATGGCATTGGACAGTCTTTACCAGCATCTTTGTCACTGATACTCTAGTTATTCCAGACTATATCGCATAATGCTCTGTTTAAAAAATGCGGGAAGAAGGAGAAAGGGGGGGGGGGCATTTGGAGTGATGGTGTTTGTCTTTCTAAGTAACATGAATGTAGTGGGGCCCTGCTGTCCTGGGGAAGGCTGAATGCCTGCCCACCCATGGGAACGGGTGATTAATTCCTTGTTTTGCTTTGCTTGTGTGCATGGCTTTTGCTTTCCCTATTAAACTGTCTTTATCTCAATCCATAGGCTTTCTTCCTTTTACCCTTCCAGTTCTCTCCCTGATCTAGCCTGTGGGAGAGTGAGCAAGTGGCTGTGAGGGGCTTGCTTGCTGGATGCGGATAAACCGTGACAATGTCACAGTGCAATAATCACAGGACCTACAGAATACCTACAGGATGTTTAACCTTCTGTTGGATTTTGTTGTCAAGCTTACATAAACTAAATGAAATTATACAAGAGATGAATTCATCATTGCATGAAAAAGGTGAGAATTTCCTACTATACTATTAACATTGATTAAGCTTACATATAAATAATTCCCTCATAGATTATGAAAGTACTTTAGACTTCAAGAGAAATTATCTGTGAGTTCTGCCTGCGGTGTTGGAGCCTCAGAATTTCTCAGACAAATGCTGATGCATCTGCTGTTTTTATTTAGTTTGACTTTTTAAAGATATAAACAATCCCAAAATGGGTTTCCATACACAAAATGTCATCACCTGTTTTAATTTACACTTTTACCAATATGTCTTAAGAAGAAATTATTTTTAATTAAAACTGCAAGTGTGAGAGAAATTATGGCAGACTCAGCTGGCTGAGGCTGGGCTGGAGTTAAATTTCTTCATATAGTTTGTTTGGTGCTGTTTTGGATTTGTGATAACACTCAGGTGCTTTAGTTATTGATGAACAGTGCTTATTCAGTGTAAAGGCCTTTTTTGCTCCTCATACTTCCCTGCCAGCAAATAGGGTGGGGTGCACAAGAATTTTGAGGGGTACTCAGTTGGGAAGACTGACTCCAACTGACCAAAGGGATGTCCCATACTGCCAACAGGTTACACAAGACCAGGAAAAATGCAAGCGCCTGAAGATATCCCTAAATATACAGTTTCTAGGGATATGCTAGTACAAGTGCCCTGTTAAAGATTGCTGTACTTCCAGGAAATTAGCACTAGAAAAAAATGTGGTTTGAACATGGTAGGTAATTTCTCCTTCATGTTTTTTCTCTGCAGTTGATGAAAATGTTCCTTTTGTGTCGACTACTGACATCCCTTAAATTACAGTGAATGGTAGTACATTAAAAAAAATAAAACAGCTGATAACATAATGTCAGTTATAAGTCACTTTTGCAGTGAGAGTGAGACTTGTAAGAAACGTCCAATGCTTGTGCTGGGAGAATGGCTGGACCTGAAATTCACACAAACTCATGAATAGTTGTTGAAGTGAAAGAAAGACCCTATTATCTTCTGTAATTGAATGTAATAACAGTTATTTTGAAGCAAGCACTCAAGTGTGAGACAGCCACAAAACAAAAGACATAGAGAGGATAGCGATAGAAATCTGAATGCTGAGTTTTCCGTGGCATTGTTCTTGGGCCAATAGTAGTCATGCTACCTATGGACATTTCATATCTCAAGAAAACCTGATGTTACATCCACTGATCAGTTCTAACATAATACAAAAAGATCCCTCAAAATATTGAACAGCTTACACGACTTATTATTAATATCTTAGTACTGTTCTCTTACATCAAATAAATACTTTTTGTATGAACTGTGAACAACTAGAGCGTTGTGATTACTGCTTAGCCTACATTTTAACAGTTGAAACGACATTGAAATACATTTTCAATCACATCTGATATATTTTAAAAGCTATTTGAAAATATTATATATAGATTTAGCAGAACAACTACATTTATTTATTCAATTTTACAAATTTATTCAGGAATTCATCCTTAGAGGTCTGAAAATTGTAACTGATTTGCCAACATTTCTAAGCTCTCATGCATACATTTTGGATGAAAATGATTTCATTTAACCTGATTCTTTCCACATATTATTCTTCATTATAAACCAATTATTTTAATACACTATGGAACAAGTAAAATTGATCCCAAATAAAAATAATTTTAGTACCCTTTTTTATCTACTCTTTAGCCGCAAATCCTTTTTCCACTTTATAAATTTTTTTTTTAATTGTGAAGTACCAATAATTGAAAGCAGTTCTTTAGAATTCCCTCTAGAGATTCAGGCCGGAGAAAAGACTACCAGCAGGATGACAATGCCTTCTGGGAAAACAAAACCATCAGACATATTGGTATTTTCTTGAACAGTTATCCTTTCAATGTTGACTGCAACTTAAATCAAGTAAGAATCGTAGCATTTGGCCCAGTATATCTTGCTAATTTCCTGTATTTATTTTTTTAATAAAACAGAGGGTGAGACTGGTAGCTGGGGATTCACACATCCTGCATACACAGCACTTCTATACAGGTATAGGATTTTCAGGGAATATTGATGGGTTCTTTACACTGTCCAGGAAAGATAATACTCCCTTGGCCAACCTTGAGGAAAAGTTAAATATTCCAATAGTAAGGAGAAGCTGGTAATAGGGATGATCTAATAGAAGAGTTCATTGTGGTACTCAGGCAGTTGTTTTCTAAACCAACACCCTTTTCCCGCTTGGACACCAGCAGTAATGGATATATTCTAAGCTGACTGTGAGCATCTAAAGCTGTGTGGGCTAAAGTACAGCTTACAAGGTTTGTCAAAGCCAAGGTCAGCAGACGCTCCCAAAAAATCTAGAAGAAATTTTGAGTTTGGTTCCCAGTAGATTTACAAGGTTAGAAAGGGAGTTTTGTATTGCCCTTGTTTTTTTTTTTTCCTTAGAAGCTAATGAACTCTTCAAAGACAAAAATCTGTTTATTCCCATTGGCAACCAATAACCCAAATGAAACAGATATGTGAGTTCCATTGGGATTTATACCATTTGCTCTAGCATTTATATTACTGGCTTGTACAAAGGAAAGAAATAGTAGTTTGAGCTCATAATATGTTGGGCAAAATACCAAGAAGATTAGGCCACATGGTAGAGCAAGGTCTGATGAAAAACATACATTTACTGCAGAGAAATTTTTATGCCAAAAACTAAGAAATCCTACTGCAAAACAGTGTCTGCCTTGTATCATAGTCTTTTACCTCCTTTTCCTCCATAAGATTTTCTTAGGAGGAAACTAGGCCTTAGCAAAAGGGATCTGATTAGCAGATTATTTCAAAATGATTAGGAGAATTAATGTAGGCATGAAGAAAAGAAAAGATAAAAAACGAGAAGTCCTAGACAATTTTTTTATTAGCAAAAATATTAATCTTTTCCTGTTCCATAAAGTGATGGCTGCCACAACTGCTACAGATGTTGAAACTACAGATGTTGAAGGAGATCATCAAATGCACTTTAAGATGTTTATGATATTTATTATTATGACCTCATTTGAGATTCAGTCTAATATTAATTATGTACTGCAGCTGGTAGTCCACCATTTCCCTAGGGAATAAGGAAAATGCTTTCAATACATCACATCCATGAAAAACAAGCTACATGTTAGACAAACTGTTCCTTCACACATTTCAAGACTGCAACCTTTCTATCCACTGCTCAGCAAGGAGTTATAATACAAAAACCAGCTGCTTTCTACAAGGATGAGCATCTGACTCCTTCTTATGTTGATGGCACCCCTTTTTTCACAGTTGTCACCCCAGGGAGCATGCCGCCAAGAAGGCTGAATAGACGTCAGGACACAGCCTTTACTTTCAACCTTTGCTAAGCTCAGCTCAGTACTCCTGTGCTGCAGAATTCACCCTCACATGCACCGCTTCATCCAATGCACTCTTTTCTTCTCAAATACGTTTTGGCACATTGGGTAATATTCTGCTTCCTACTGACACAGAAGAAGCATACTGGGGACAGTTAAGTCTGTCAAATCCATATGATTTGAACATTGATTCTTACTAGTTCAAATCCTTCAGCTCTGATAGTAACATTTGGTTATGATTCTTTCACTGACTTGCTTTCCATTTTTGTTGGACCAAGATGTAGACAAAAGTGCCAGAACTATGTTGATGGCACCCCTTTTTCACAGTTAGTTGCATCTCATAAGTAAGAGCCACACAGAGGGGAAAAAACTGAGAAGACAACTGTTAAGCGGGAAGTAAAATAAGATTTCTTAATAAAGAAGTTCCTATTCTTAGGGAATAGTCATGTCTCAGGAGGAAAAAAACATGAGGACATTTCCCCAGCTGTCAGGGAAGATGAATACAGAACCAGAACAAACTATTTTAGTCTGGGTATCACAATAAAGAGCATATCAAACCCCTGTAGTAGCACAATGGAATTTTCAGAGTCATATTTTTATGAGGCACAACACTGTTGTTAGCTGCAGGAAAGCTACAAGGTGAGAAACCGCATTTATCAGCAGTTTATGAGGATTATTGTGCACATAGCTCTGTTGGTGATACTGTGCTGATTTAGTAGAGTTTCAAGCTCTGCTAAGCACAAATAATATGACATATTACATGTAGTTAAGGCAAGTACTCTTTGAAAGCAGAGTGCTCCATAAAATGTATCAGATACTTTTGATATGTACGTGATGTCTCAGTGACTTGGACGTATGGATTCCCCCTTGGGTACAGACATTACTTTTGCTAAAGATGTTTATGGGATCTCTTTGCTTTGATAGGAGTGCTAGTTCTAATGTTATCACTTTAGGTATTCTTTAGGTATTCACTTAGGTATTCTTGTACAAATGAGCAGGTTCATATCACCCCTTCTCTTCATTTTTTGCAGGATGCTAGGATGAAACTTGCCTCAGTTTGTGTCTACCAATCAGGACTGAAATTTGAAAACAAGAGAAAAAACCCTAAATTTATCATATTACATGAAACTTTTGTTTCCTGTCACATGATTTTCCTTCAGTCAGATGAATTAACTGACCCTGTTCAGGGAGAGATATATCCCAGAAACCTCAGTTCAAGGCATGATATCCTACTGTACTACAGTGAAGGGTAGAATGACTGCAGTATTTAGTAGCCTTTATGCTCATATTATGCTAATGGTAGAAACAAATCAGATTAAGACATCCTTATCATTGTGCATAAACCAGGCAGGTACATAAACCAGGCAGACCTTAAAACAAACATTCATTCATCATCTGATTCAGCATTTAGTTCCAGAATAACTCTCACTGGGCTGTGAGTAAAGGCTACAGCAAAAGGTGTTTTCAGCATCCTCAGCCATCCCACACCAATCACGTATCCAGTTCCTCTGACACTGGCTGCATGTTGAAAAAAGAACTGCACGTCCCCTGATTGATACCAAGCAGTACAATTTCACCTGTGAGTGAATTCAGAGAGGCTGTTCAGCACTGGGTCCTTGCAGAATATAATCCCACGTCTGTTTAAAACAATGTGGTTTCAATCAAAACACTTGATGACAGCTGTTCAGGGAGTTTTTACTTCAACAGGCTGACTGGCTACTTAAAGCAGAATTTTCCAATACAAAACTTACTACATTTTAATTCATTAATAAAAACTTGAAGAACAATCAATTAAAAAAAAATACGGGTGAAACTCCCTCTCTCCTTTCCCTCCTTTCTGCCATCCTTTCAGTGCCACTGTCATTAGTCTAGCATATGCCCAGCTGTTTTTAATGCCATGTGATAAACATGAAAACAAGTTTGGGCTCTACCCAATCCTTCTTGGCTCATGATCACACAAAACCTCCATGAAGGGGAAAAAATTACTTCTAAAGATTAGTGTTACCGTTTTACAGATGCTGAGCAAAACCATGAGCCACAGGCCACTGAAAGGCATTGCAAAGTGAAATTTGGGTGATTGTCTTCTGAGTGATTTTAAGTAAAACACTCATTTCCTCTGACATGGTTGCTGAACTGACTTTTGCTTACATAAAATTCTTTGAAATGGTCCCTGCTACCCTCTTTATTTTTTAAATCTTAGTCTAGTTTCGGCTTTGTTCATTAAAAACCCATCAGTGAAATATTACATTGAATTCTGACTTAAGCAGGCCACTTGAGGGTACTGTGCTGTAAAGCCAAGAGAGCAAGCAACATAAAAAGGCAGACATAATCTCATTCACAGCCTAAATTTCTAGAAGAACACCTGGAATATAAATGTGTCTGGATAGGACCAGGGTTTTTGTGATTAATTGCCAGTTGTTGTCCACAGAAGATAGAACTATGCTGTGAAACCAAGCAAAATTGTTCCTTGGAGCTTCCACAGCCTTCTTTCAGATGTGTGGGGTGGGAAGGAGCACAGTGAAACTCATAAGAAGAAATAGACCTTTCCAGAGTTAAAAAGAGCCAAATATTGATATATTATTTATTTGTTGCCTTATTAAGGCTATTGCAAATAAAAGGTTTATTCAAGGTTGCAACCTGGCTTAATTACCAGTATTTCCCCATAGTTTCCTTGTAGAAAGCATACCTTGCCTAACCATTGATTCAATTAAGAATCAAGAGCTGTGATATTTAAGCATATAAATGTGGCAAATGTCTGCTGAGCTGAAATTTGTGGAATATTGTCAGAAAAAAAAAGAAGGTTGAAATTTCACTTAAAAACTAGCCTAAAAAAACCCAGGTAGGAACCAGCAATGTTAAAACAGTAACAAATTTTGATATATGGCTTTGATTAATTGAAGAAATATAGAAATAGTAAAATTGCCCAGGATTTCACAGATTTGTACTGCTCTTCATTAAAATGTAGCAATTTTATACCACAGCAGAATTGATTATTGATAGTTCAGAGTTATTCAATTTAATTAGACATATTAAAATAAGCTGAAACATTGTATCTAGTCATATGCTGAATCACAAACCCCAGAATGTCTTTATAATTTCCTGCTGGCCTTTAGTAATTTTTTTTCTTTTTTT
>VWYN01013850.1:0-18199 GCA_013400075.1 Hippolais icterina | reverse complement strand
AAAAAAAAAAAAAAAAATTACCATGTCAGTCATCTGCTGGACAGAGGAATATTTCTATACCTCATGGGAGGAACAGGTTTTATTGAGATCCATTAAATCATTAATAAATTCTAAATATCCTACACATTTCAGAGCACAGAACACTGAGTGGTTCTACAAATAGTCGACCCCACACCTCTGCTGTTTGCTGGAACAGAAAGATTTTCTAAATCTTGGTTTAGGGATTCTATTTAGGGACCCAGTGCATCATCACCTTGGGGAGACCTTGCACAGCCCAGAAAGCCTGGTCAGCTCGGGAATTTTCCCTAATATTTCATGTGGTGATGAGATCAATAGGGTGGATATCTTGGCTTCCCCTGTTGCTGCATTTCAGCTTGAATTTCCATCCCTTAATCTGCTTTACATTGAACAGCACAGCTCTTCCCTCAGAGAGCATCTCAGGCTGGCCCCAGACATCCATCAAGGAATAAATAAAAGAGGAAAAAAAAAAAAAAAGCTCCAATACCTGACTCAAATACTCGCTCAGGCTTTGGGAAGGCTCTGCCAAACTTCCAGTTCAGATGAACATCAAACATCTGAAGGAGGGGGATCCTCTCTTGCCTCGTCACCTGCAATGGCTTGACCCTGAGGTTTTTTTGTTAAACTCCAAACCTCAGGAATATTAATATTATTTGAGAGACAGGCCCTTGAAAACAGCACAACAAGCAGATTTTTATAGCTCTGCCAGGAATTGATGATATAGTGGCAGGGGGAATTTTTTGATTTTTTTTAAAAAAATAAATCAAGAGTGAAAGGTCTTCGATTGAGGCAGGCCCAGAACGTGGGATGAGGAAAGCTCCAACACGTGTGAGCACGGACAGGGAGGGTGGGGGACTCTGGAGCCACATCTGGATCCAATGCTGGGCCAGATCTTCTCTTTGGGATGATTGGCACCAAAGGCACCGGGCAGGAACATCCCTGAGCTTTGCAGGGAGGCAGGGATGGGGAGCTCAGTGGCTGATGCAAAGATCTGCCTTTGGGAAGGCTTCCCAAAGGATCCTTGCCAGTGGCATCACAAAACAGAGGGAAAATTTACAGCCTCTTACTGCAGAAGAGCTTTGGGAGAGTCATTTAATAAATGCTCCTCGATAGGGTGGCCTGGTGGTAAACAAACACGATCCCAGTGCAGATATTGAAGTTTCCAGTTCAGATATTGGTGTCTGCAATGTTCCAGTGGGTTTCAAGCCCATTCCTTTGGGAAGAGTTGTGCACCCACAAGATTCAACCACCCCAAGGCATCCCCAAATCTGTGCTCATCTCTCTAAGTACAGGCCATTCCGGCTGTACTCGGCACAGCTGAGGCCACACTTGAGCCCTGTGCTCAATTTTGGGCTCTTCATTTCAAAAAGGACATGGAGGGGCTGGAGTGTGTCCAGGGAAGGGAACAGAGCAGGGAAGAGTTCAGAGAATTCCTGAGGGAGCTGGGCAAGGGGCTGAGCCTGGAGCAAAGGAGGCTCAGGGGGGACCTTGTGGCCCTGCACAAGTCCCTGCCAGGAGAGTTGAGGCCAATCAGCCTCAAATGGCACCAGGGGAGGCTCAGGGTGGAGATTGGGAAAGGAAATTTCCCTGGCAGAGCGGTCAGGCCTTGGGCTGAGCTGCCCAGGGAGGTTTGCAGTCCCTGTCTGTGGCAGTGCTCAGCAGGAGGCTGGAGGTGGCCCTTGGGGACAGGGTTTGGGGTGCTGCTGGTGCTGCTGGGGTGGCCCTGGGGGATCCTCAGGGGCTCTTCCCACCTCGGGGATTCCATGAAATCCAAGCCAAAGGCCCCTGCACACCCACCAAACCTTCAGGGGGCCACAACTTCCAATCCATCTGCTCCCAGCCTCAGCACCTTGGGGGCTGTGAGGAGTCTCCAGGATGGTCCCTCCCATCCCAAGGTCAGGTTCCTGCAAAGCCCAAGGGATGAGATGAAGTTCAGGTGAGCTTTAGGGTGACAGCCTGGGTGTGGCCCTTGGGGACAGGGTTTGCGGTGCTGCTGGTGGGGCTGGGGTGGCACTGGGTGATCCTGGGGGGCTCTTCCCGCCTTGACGAGTCTGTGATTGGCAAAGGCACCAATACAACAACAACAACAGCACAATTTCCCTGGAAAACCGGAGCAGTTTGGGGGCAGGAGAGCTCAGCTCCGGAGCATCTCCCGCAGCCCAGCAGAGCACACTGACATCTAGTGGGGCCTGGGGAAAGCACCGCCTCGTCTCCTGTGCTGACAAAAATCCCCCCTGAAAAGTTTTTGCAGCTCCACAATTTTCAGCCACCGGGCAGGGCCTTAAAGGTGGCAGCCCCTGGATCCCTGGAAGTGCCCAAGGCCAGGTTGGGTGAGGCTTGGAGCAACCTGGGACAGTGGAAAAGTTCCCTGCTCCTGTCAGGGCATTGGAATAAGATGATCTTTAGGTCCCTGCTGACACAGATCATTCTGTGACTAACACAGAGAAAGTTGAGCCTCTTCCTTGTTCCATCCCTATTTTGGCCACAGTTCCCAGCTACTTTCCAGGTGCAGTTGGCAAGTGCCCTTTAGGGTTTGAGAGGGATAACCCAACACACCTTCCTGAGAAGGGAGGTGATTCCTTGTAGGGGAACGTGGCAGGAGAAAGGAAAAGCGGAGGTAAAATATTTTCAGGCACGTTCTTTTAATATGACTTTCTTCCTTAGTTTAGCTGCGTCCCTCCGAGTTCATGTTACAAAAAACCAGAGGCTCTGGTGTTGGGTTTGAGGGGTGGGAGAATTCATTACCCACCCTGGTCTGCCCCTGCAGCTGAATTCCTGCCGTAACCCACCCTGCTGCAGGGGAAAAAGCGAATTAATCATGGATATTAGACCGAGGTGACCCCATCCCAGGCAGCGCTGTTGTCTCCATTTCAGTGCCCATCCCTCCAAAGCTCCCAGTCTCTAGGAGACCGTAAACAATCAGCTGAACCCGATGCTCCTTTTTCCAGCATTGTGTCCCGCCCGGAGCGGCCACGCTCCCTTTTCCGACGCCTCCCCTGCCGTGACAAATTTAGACAAGCTCGGGTCGTGTCCTCCCAGCTGGGTGAGTGACACCAGGCTCCTCCTCGGCAAATCTGCCTGCAGCGGTTCCAGGTGGGAAGGTGAGTTTGGAATTCCTGCTCTCCAGGTCTCCTTGAGCCCTGCCCTCCGGGGGCTGCCGGCCTCGCTCCTCCACGGCATCTCCGGGTGATCCGTGTCACCTCCTGATGATCCATGTCACCTCCGAGGGATCCTTGTCACCTCTGAGGGATCCTTGTCACCTCCGAGGGATCTGTGTCACCTCCTGGTGATCCGTGTCACCTCCTGGTGATCCATGTAACCTCCGAGGGGTCCATGTCACCTCCAAGGCATCCGTGTTACCTCCAAGGGATCCCTGCCACCTCCGAGGGATCCGTGTCACCTCCTGGTGATCCATGTCACCTCCAAGGGATCCATGTCAGCTCCTGATGGTCCATGACACCTCCAAGGGATCCGTGTCACCTCCAAGGGATCTGTGCTATTTCCAAGTGATCCATGACACCTCCAAGGGATCCGTGTCACCTCCAAGGGATCCATGTCACCTCCAAGGGAGCCGTGTCACCTCTGAGGGATCTGTGTCACCTCCTGGTGATCCACTGTCACCTCCAAGGGATCCATGTCACCTCCTGATGGTTCATGACACCTCCAAGGGATCCGTGTCACCTCCAAGGGATCTGTGCTATTTCCAAGTGATCCATGACACCTCCAAGGGATCCGTGTCACCTCCAAGGGATCCATGTCACCTCCAAGGGAGCCGTGTCACCTCTGAGGGATCTGTGTCACCTCCTGGTGATCCACTGTCACCTCCAAGGGATCCATGTCACCTCCTGATGGTTCATGACACCTCCAAGGGATCCGTGTCACCTCCAAGGGATCTGTGCTATTTCCAAGTGATCCATGACACCTCCAAGGGATCCGTGTCACCTCCAAGGGATCCATGTCACCTCCAAGGGAGCCGTGTCACCTCTGAGGGATCTGTGTCACCTCCTGGTGATCCACTGTCACCTCCAAGGGATCCATGTCACCTCCTGATGGTTCATGACACCTCCAAGGGATCCGTGTCACCTCCAAGGGATCTGTGTTATTTCCAAGTGATCCATGACACCTCCAAGGGATCCGTGTCACCTCTGAGGGATCCATGACACCTCCGAGGGGTCCATGTCACCTCCAAGGGATCCATGTCACCTCCAAGGGAGCCGTGTCACCTCTGAGGGATCTGTGTCACCTCCTGGTGATCCACTGTCACCTCCAAGAGATCCATGTCAGATCTCTGAGGGATCCGTGTCACTTCGGATTGATCCTTGTCACCTCCAAGGGATCCATGACACCTCCTAGGGATCCACTGTCATTTCCAAGGCATCCATGTCACCTCTGAAGGATCCATTGTCATTTCCAAGGCATCCATGTCACCTCTGAGGGATCCGTGTCACTTCCAAGGGATCCATGTCACCTCTGAGGGATCCGTGTCACTTCCAAGGGATCCATGTCACCTCTGAGGGATCCGTGTCACTTCCAAGGGATCCATGTCACCTCTGAGGGATCCGTGTCACTTCCAAGGGATCCATGTCACCTCTGAGGGATCCGTGTCACTTCCAAGGGATCCATGTCACCTCTGAGGGATCCGTGTCACTTCCAAGGGATCCATGTCACCTCTGAGGGATCCGTGTCACTTCCAAGGGATCCATGTCACCTCTGAGGGATCCGTGTCACTTCCAAGGGATCCATGTCACCTCTGAGGGATCCGTGTCACTTCCAAGGGATCCATGTCACCTCTGAGGGATCCGTGTCACTTCCAAGGGATCCATGTCACCTCTGAGGGATCCGTGTCACTTCCAAGGGATCCATGTCACCTCTGAGGGATCCGTGTCACTTCCAAGGGATCCATGTCACCTCTGAGGGATCCGTGTCACTTCCAAGGGATCCATGTCACCTCTGAGGGATCCGTGTCACTTCCAAGGGATCCATGTCACCTCTGAGGGATCCGTGTCACTTCCAAGGCATCCATGTCACCTCTGAGGGATCCATGTCACTTCCAAGGCATCCATGTCACCTCCGAGGATCAGCTCCTCACTTCCCACACGGCAGGACAGCCCTAGGATGGGGTGAGCACTCATTTCCCTGCCTGCCACGGATTTTCCACTTCACAAAGGACACGGAACTCCTCCTGTCTGCCCAAGGGGGTGATGGTGTCACTTGTGATCTCCTGTCACCCACCAGGGATCATCTCCACCGGCTGTGCTGATGTTCCTGCAGCCCAGGGAGGGAAGAGCTGCCAGGATGCTGGGGAGCTGCACGTAAGTCACCGGGGTG
This sequence comes from Hippolais icterina, assembly GCA_013400075.1. Lineage (NCBI taxonomy): Eukaryota > Metazoa > Chordata > Aves > Passeriformes > Sylviidae > Hippolais > Hippolais icterina. Next base: position 12,853 of record VWYN01013850.1, on the reverse strand, counting down.
GAGAACAGGCTCTTCCTGTCTTTCCTGTTAAATGCACGGATCAGAGAGGAGGGATAACAAAACCTCTTTTCCTGAGCAATTAAAAAGCAGATTATTTGCAGGATGAAATAAATAAACTGATGTTTTAATTGGGGTTTAAAAAAGTCCCAGCTGAGTTTAGAAGAGTGCTGTTTGTTTGTTGATATTTGCTTAGTGCTGTTCCAAATGAAAATTCCTCTTTTCTTGACTTATTAAGAACTGCAAAAAAAAAAGAAAAAAAAAATTGGGGCATCACCATGTGTTAAGAAAGTATGAAACTTCAGGGAAAGAGGAGTGGGAGTGATTTTAGGTGTTTTTTATTTTATTTTCACCTAAGGAAATGCAGAGTTTGTTCCAGCTTGCTGTGAGCACAGAGGGCTGTTTCAGCTGCTTGGCGTTGCTCATGTTGTTTGTAACTAAACAGCAGCAGCCAAAGGAAATTTTTGGGTACCTCGCTGATTGCCTCTAAACAGCTTCCCTGCCACGCCTGCACAAGTCAACATCAGCAGTTTGCTCTGAATTTTAGGTCCAGCTGTGAAAGGCTCAGACTTTTAAATAATAATATTATTATTAATAATAATAGCACATCATAGATGTAGACATCTACATGAAAATCAGGCCAAAGATGCCCAGATGTGCAAGGTTTCATTTCGCAGTAATTGCCACCTTATTTCTGTACAACCTTCAGGTTTTGGAGAGCGTTTTCTCCTGTTCTGCTCACATCACAAGGTTGCCAAATTTTCTTGGAGCCTCCTTAGCTTTTGGACAAGTGCAGACAGTTCTGAAGGAGCAGAAAGTGTTTGAAAGGCTCCAGAAAACTGGTTCACACACTCCTGAGTACAAATTGAGCACAGCTCTGCCAAGCACTAACCCAAACAGAGCCAGCCTGTAATAAAGCCCAAGGAGTTATTAATTCACAGAGCGCAGGTGCTGAGGCTGCTGCTCCTGCAGGTTTGCTCTCTGCTGCTCTCGTGATGGTTTTCCCCCACTCTGCTTTAAGTGTTTGGGTAAAACTTTACAGCAGGGGGATGAAGGGAGCTGTAATTAGCAGGAGAACTGAAGAATTGAGGGTATTAACTCACCCTCTGCAGCCACAAAAACCTGCTCCCCTTCTGGCAGCTATTTCAGGGGGAAGGGGAAGAGGGAACATCCACCTTGCTAGGATGCAGTGGCCTACATTTCAGGGGCTGCTGCAGTAACCTGAGCCCCCTGGCATTATTTTCCAAGCTCTGTGCCAGTGCAGAGCGTTCAATTTAACATCCTGGTGGTGCTCAGCTCGCTCTCCCTGCTGCCCCTCCGAGTGGCAGGACCTGCACAAACCCTTCTCCACCAGGACAGAGTTTCCATCTTTCCTGCCCAGATGAAATTCCACTCGCAGGTGCCGGGGTGTTTTATTTGTTGGAGAGGAGGGGTAATGGATACTGTAGGAAAGCTCAGGCCTGGAAGGAGGCAGCAGGATGAGGGAGGATTTAGACCTGGGATGAAAAATTGTAAAACTGGCTTTAATATTGCTATTACTCTTCCAGGGGAGGCAGAGAGAATGTTAACAATTTTATAATAGAGGCAAACACGATACAAAATTAAACCTCTGAGAGATCCCCCTGCCTTTCTTCTCTGCTCAGGCTATATATATATTTTTTTTTTTAATTTTTTTTTTTAAGTAATAACCAAACTTCCTTCACAACTCCTCAGTACTTACAGAAAATCAGGACACAAGGGCATCTCAGTTCCTGAGTCATATCCATGATTATCTGATGGAAATAGCAAATGTCATCAATAAGGCCGTGTTTGCCTCTCACAAACATTCCCTGTGAGGTCATTTTTCAGGATAAACTCGTGACCTGGATGTCGCTTTCCCCACAGATCAGAGCAGTTGCAACTGTGCTTGAAACGCACATTTAATGTGAATTTTGAACTCATCGACCAGCCTTGGGAGAGCAGAAGTTTCTGAGGTATCAGGTCCCTGAGCATTTTATTGAAAATCAGCAGCGAGGCAGAGAAAACCATCCTTGGGATGCTGGCAGGGCAGGAAAGGCAGCAGCAGAGCTGCATTTACTGCACAGCACAGCTCCACCTCAGGGACGCTCAGTGCTCTGCAGGAAACACGAGTTTCCAGCCCATTTCTTAATAAATTCACCTACTTGGAGTTTCAGATTCACAGGGGTTGGAAAAGAGATCCAAGATCACCAAATCCAAGCTGTGACCCCCACCTTGTCCCCAGCCCAGAGCTCTGAGTGCCGCCTCCAGGTGACACCTGCAGGGATCCCGGGCACTGCAAAGTTCCTTGGGCATTTCCCTTTCCATGGGGAAATTCCTGCTGCTGGCCCAGCTGAGCCTCCCCTGGCCCAGCCTGGGGCTCTCAAACCTTCACCCTGTCACAGACCAAGTGATGGAAGGGTTGGGATCATCCTGAGGAACAGAAATCTCATCCAGGAGCTCCCTGGAGCTGCACAGGACGTTCAGAGGGAGGTGGGTGCTGAATGGAGGTCCCAACTCTCACACCAATCGCTCAAACCCCTCTCATCTCCCTAAGAAATTAATTACCACAGGTTAATTACAACTCCCAGCCCCCAGATTTCCTCAGCTTTTGCTCCTTTCATTATCCCAACAGGGATGAGCAGAGGAAAATGTTTTCTCTTTCAGGTTCTGGGAAGAACAAGAAGCAAGCATTAAACAGCAAAAATGGAGCTGGGAGCCAAAACCATCCTCTCATGAGCTCCCCCTCCAGCTACAAAGGAGTTTGGCTCAGTGAAGGCAGCCACAGCCAGAAAACTGGGGAATTTTAAAACTCCTGTGCAAACCAGAGCCCTTCAAGGAGAAGTGAGTAAATTATGATTTTTTTTTACAGAGCTACACTCTTCTAACCCTCCCTCCCCCAAATACAGAAGGATTGAGTCTGAACCTGCTTCTCCCTGCTCTTTTCTGCATTTTAATTCCCAGCAAAGCAGAGCTGAGTATTGTCCTGTCCTCAACCCCCCAAACAAATCAAGCACCTCTCTTTCCCTGCTTTAGAACCCTGACCCTCAGGCTTTAAGGGTCAAAGGTCTGCAACAAAATTAATAACATGAATTTAATGTCTGCTGCCTCCCATGCCACACTTAATCTGTGTAACTATTGAATTTTTGGGGTGGGCTAAAAACACCTGCCACAAAACTCAACGTTTTCTCTTTCCTATCCGGTTTTCAAGATTGGGCAAAATTTTTGGAGGAGTGGGACATTTTTTATTTCGTGTGATTGTGCCCCCACCTAAAATCAGTGTGTGTGATAAGAAATGCTTGTGGTTATTGTTATCACAAAGATAAGGATGATGGGAGTGTTTAACTGGCTGTAACTCAATACCTGGATAAAAGGGGCCAGAGGACAAAGACTTGAACCAGTGGCATCCTGCACAGATAAATTTAATTCCTTTATTCTTAGTCTCAGAAGAAGGAAGAGGAAATGAAACCAAACCCCTAAAATATAACATATTGTGAGTCTGAGGGGGAGATTTTATTCCTCACCCCTCCTTTCCCAGGCAGGGGGTGCTGCCACAAATCCTGGGTCTGGCTGATGGAGATTTTTCACCTTCATCCCATCTTGCCTGACTCTTACAGCTTTAATAATCATGTCAATATTGCCTTTGCAGTACAATATTTCTGTCCTCCTGCTCGGGTCTATCCTAAGTTTGCTTAAAGATAAAAGAGGTGATAATTAATTTGTGTGAGAGAAGAGGCAGAGCCTTAAATCCTTCCCTGCTGGAAAGCAAACTGAAGTGTGTGCTTAGCAGCGGGGGTAGCTGAGGGTTCCCTCATATCCCTCCTTTTCCCAGGAGGAAGGAGATGATTTGGAAAAGCCTTTATTATACAGAAGGATCCACTTAGAGTGTTTGAGGACATGGATTCAACCCCAGGCTGAGAGTTTGCACACTCCTGCAGAGATCCCTTCCTCAGAGCTGTTGGTAAATGCTGGCTCGAAGCCTCCAACACCCAGCAACCAAAAGAGTGTTGCTGTCAGTCACCCCAAAAATCAAATTATTGTTAAATATTCCCCAGCTGGATCATTACCCTTCCACTCTCCATTAAGCCTTCCCAGCCCATCAAGCTGTGACCTCCATCTTGTCCCCAGCCCAGACACTGTCACNTACCCTTCCACTCTCCATTAAGCCCTCCCAGCCCATCACGCCCTACCTTGTCCCCAGCTCAGAGCTCTGAGTGTCACCTCCAGGTGACACCTCCAGGGATGGGCACTCCAAACCTCCCTGGGCAGCTCTTTCCAAGGGCTGGCCACTCTTTCCATGAAAAAAATTCCTCCTTGAAAAAAATCTCCATGAAAAAATCCCTCCTGGTGTCCTCTGTCTTGCTCTCTTGTCTGAAATGTTGGCCCCATCCACGCAGACTTTGGCACTTGGGCTGAATTTCCTACGACAGAATTGCCCACAATCTCTTTGGAACCATTTCTAGCCACAAAAAGAAGCTTTGCAGTTTATGTGAAAGAAGCTGCAGAAAGAAAATATTCAGGTTCTGTGTGGCTGCCCTCCTTTTTGCCCCTCACATGTCATTTTTTTAGCAAAAAAACCTGAAACTGTCATGAAATAACTGCAAGAAAGACTCCATGAATTTCCTTCTTGGGAACTGAATGTGATGGGAAACCAACCCAGATTTTGCTCCATGAATTTCCTCCTTGGGAACTGAATGTGATGGGAAACCAACCCAGATTTTGCTCTGTTTACCACACAGGTTAAACTTTGCTTTTTGTACAATGACAGTCAGTAATGATAAATACAGTAGAAGAAATTCTGTCTGTTCCTTGTTGAATTAAAAAAGATTTTTAGAGTGAATTGTAAAGGATGGGTTCAGGAAAAATGTGGAACATGAGATTCAGTGCATGGAGTGCAGGGGCAATTCAATTAGTCACAGGGTTTGCATGAAAGAGTAAAACTCCACTTTCTTGGACTGCAAAAGTGGGTACTTGGACTATTCTTTGGGAGTAAGACAACAAAGTTTGGCTCTCAAAACAGAAGAATTTAATAGATCCAAACCACTTCTTAGAAGATTCTTGAAAGTTTTTAACACGTTAAGAAAGGTAGAGTGTGAAATCAGAAAATAACAGTTGTACAGCAAACAAATACAGAGGGTTGGATCTTTTCTACCCCACCAGCCTTAACTAGAGGAGATCAGCAGTAATTCTTTTTTTCCTTGCTCCTTTTTCAGGATGGGAAAATCCTGATTTTCAGGACCAAAAGCCCTTCCTGACAGAGACCCCAGGGGTGTCTCCTGTCGGTGTTTCAGTCTGTCCTTCACATTTATCTCTCCTCGCTTCGAGCCACGGCAACCATCACACGTTTGGCTCCATTTGTCCTCAAGATGTTTTAAAATTCAGCCTTTTTAACGAGGCAGGAGCCCTGAGAGAGAGGCAAAACGAGACGAGTGAGTCATGGGGAGCAGCTACAAAGAGGGACCGGAGGGAAGGGAGAACATCACTGCAAACCAAATGCATTTCACACATCTCCAGCTCTTGCCCTGCCCCACATCTCCTTTCCCTGCCTTTCTCCTCCAGGAATTGCCTCCTCTCCCCTTGTGGCAGGGGCTGTGGATCTCCTTTCTCACCTCTGTTCAGTGTTTTTTATTATTCATTATCCGTGCTTGGTGTCTGAGTCCTACAGCCCTCATCTATAACGAGATTTATTTTCTTTGCATCACTTCTCTCAAGATGAGGAGTTGTGGGTCACCGTGCCCACAGCTTCTTTTGTCTAATCTTCAGATCACTGAAAAGGAAAAACTTGAATTTAAGGGAAAATAATAGAATTTTCTGTGAGTTTTTATGGAGTAGTTGTTGTTCAAATATACAGTCAGAGGCACTCGGTGAATATTTCTGCTGAATCCTGTGGTAGGAACGATTATGGAAATGATGTAGCTCCTCCAGTACTTAACTGGTTTGGAAAATGTTATCTCCTGTCCTTTGGGATACTTGCACACACAAAGAACATTTTGTGGGATTTTTTAACTCGGCGTGAAGCAGAGAAGCCAAGTAAACTCCTGAACCTTCCACAGCGGGGCCGTGAGGCAGCTCCAGGGAGAATCTAATCACCAACCTGTCACCTTCCCCGAGCTCCAGGAGGGCAGGGGAGATTGTTTTATCTGTTCTCAGGAAATGTGCCTATCACCTGATTTCTGATGCCAAGAACATCATGGGGAGGTGGGACCTTAAATCCTTTCTTTTCATTCAAACACATTTATTTCTAAGCTGAGCTCAGCTGTTGGGAACCTCTCTTCCCTGCACATGAGATCTTCAAATTTCCAGGTTCCTCACAGGGGTAAAATTTTTACAAATATCCAAGAGTGGTGGAAGATGAAGCTGCTGCAAAGTACGAAGATAAAGGCTCCTAAATCATGGAATCCCAGAATGGTTTGGGTTAGAAGGGACTTAAAAGATCATCCATTCCCACTCCTGCTATGGCAGGGACACCTTCCACTACCCCAGGCTGTTCCAAGCCCCAATGTCCAACCTGGCCTTGGGCACTGCCAGGGATCCAGGGGCAGCCACAGCTGCTCTGGGCAACCTCAGGGCCTCCCCACCCTCACAGGGAACCATTTTTTCCTCATAATCTCTGTTGATGTTTTGGAAAATGGTGACTGCTGCCCGTGGATCCCTCTTCCTTGCAGAGGAAGAAGGAGGAAAGATCCATTCTGTGAGCCACACTTGGGCCATTTTGAGATTTTACAGATGAAAGACAAAATTGCTGAACCTTTAACTGGACCAGGAGCTCAGGACACTGGTGTGAAGTGCTTTTTTTTTTGGCATGTCTGACTCAGGAGACAAATCTGAACCAGCCCGGGGTTCTGAGTGCCTTTTTGTGGCTGACTCCAGCCTGAGAATATATTCCTTGCAATAGTTGAACTTGAAGGTGATGAAAGCCTAATGTGCTCAGCCAAGTCCCACACCCAAATGTGAGTGGCACAATTTCCTGGCTAGTTTGAGGTGAAATTAGGGTTTCCTGTTGTTATTTTGGTTTCCTGAAGCAGAGGGGAGCAGTGGGAGCCTTAGGCCCAGATCCACCTGAGCTGCAGGAGGCCAAATCCTGACAGCAGAGATGAAACCCACAGATCCTACAGAACTGGTGGCTTCTCCTTTTTTTTTGCTACACCTCCTGAGCTTCTTTTTCCAGCCCCTCCAGGGCTCTCCTGCAGGAGCCACAACTGGGCACAGCCCTGGAGCACAGAGGGACAATCCCTGCCCTGCTCCTGCAGGACACACAATTCCTCACCCAGCCCGGGGGCCAGTGGCCTCTTGCCCACCTGGGCACCCCTGGGCTCGTGTCCAGCCCCTGTCCCCAGCACCCCCAGGGACTTTTCCAGCTTTTCCAGCCCCTCTGCCCAGCCTGGAGCTCCACGGGGTGGTTGTGGCCTTGATGCCTTGGAAAGGCTGGCCTGAAACAGAGACTGGACAGAGCTGGAGAATAAAGTAGAGATTTATTGAAAGGCCTTTAGGGTACACCTTGGGCAGGACAGAGCCTAGCCAGGGCTACACCCAAGGTGGACCCAAAATGGACCCAAAATGATCACACAATGGACACAAAATGGTCACAAAATGACTGACCNATGGATCCAGCCTGTCCACATCCCTGCCCATTCCCACCAGCTGGTTTCTCCCTGTATCAGCGCAGTCACAGGTCCCTGACAAGGCAGAACATTTCAGCAGCTTTTCAGGTTGTTTATCACAGATTGCCCTGGTAGTTTTCCTCTGCAATGAGCCTCACATGGGAACAGTCACCACTCAGCCCAGAGCCACAGCAAGGCAGGGCTGACACTTCTGAAATCTGGCATTTCAGAGAATTTTGTGAGGCCTTTCACTCAGGCTGTGCTGGATGTGGAACATCTTATCTGCACACTGATATCCCACAGCCGAGCCCTTGTGCTGGAGATTGAAATGAAAACCTTTCTCGGGCTCAGTAGTCTTGAAAAACCAGGTAATGCAGAGCAAATACAAATATGTAGGTGATTAATACGTGTTTGTGTCGTGTATATCAGAGCAGAACGCAATGAGAAGTGTTTTAGTAAGATTATCCTGACTCCTTTTGATTCTGAGCTCTTGCTGGAAAGACTCGTGGGTCACAAGAGTGGTTTCGTTTTCCTTTTTTTTAAACGTCTGTAAAAATTTGCAAATGTTGTGTGCACCCTTATTTACTTTGCAATTATCCTTCAAGAGCAGTGCTCGCTCTCTTGGCCTCATTTTTGAATTACTGTAATTCTCTTTTGGGAGGCTTCCCAGAGAGAGGAAGATGCAGCCACGGCCACAGCCCAAATTTCCTCACTGGGCTGATATTTGAGACCACATCGTGGAGCCTGTCCTGAAGAATTGCTGCTGGGGTGTGGCCAGGAAGGTTTGGGCTTAAATTCGTGCCCTCCAAAGGGATCTCAGCTCTGTCTGGAGAAGTTTCCTCCTCAGGAAATGGGAAATGTGGGGATCTGTTCCAAGAGCTCCTCCCAGTCTTGTGTGTGACCAAATGTGAGAAAGATAGGAAATTATTTGGGAGCATCCAAAGGAGGGACACGAGGATGGGGAAGGGTCTGGAAGGGAAGAGGAGCAGGTGAGGGACCTTGGAATGTTCAGCTGGAGGGGAAACTCCCCAGGGGCTGCAGCTCCTCCCAAGGGACACCTCCCATCTCTGCTCCTGGGACAGGGACAGCACCCAGGAGCAGCTGGAGCTGTGCCAGGAGGGATTGAGGTTGGATTTTAGGGAAAGGTTCTTCTTTCCCCAGAAGGTGCTGGGCACTGCCCAGGCTGCCCAGGGAATGGGCACGGCCCCGAGGCTGCCACAGCTCCAGGAATATTTAGAAAATTCTCCCAGGGATGCCCAGGCTGGGATTGTTGGGGAGTCTGGGCAGGGACAGGGATGGGATCCCTCCCAAATGAGGATATTCCATGATTTTTTTGATCTCTGTACCCCCATTTCTCCTTGCCAGCAGCAAGTGCAACACCTTCCATGGGTGACTCTCTTGGGGCTGAGCTCCAGGGTAACACAAATCCACTCAAGCCCCATCCTTATTCAGACTTTGCTTTTAGAATACTCTTAGTCTATTTTTTATTAGTCTATTTTAAATCTATTTTTTAGTCTATTTTTTGGTCTATTTTCTTTAAGTCTATTTTTTTAAAGTCAATTTTTTTTTTTTTTTTTGTCTACTTTTTCCCCCCCCAGAAAAAGTGATTTCAGCATCTGGCACTCCCAGGCCCAGAGTGGATTGCTGTACAGTGCAGTGCAATAACAGAGGTTTGAAGTTCAGATCGCTTTCATGGCGTGCCCAGGAGCAAGCCTTGCAACTGTAATTATTGTCAGATAATTTTTCATTTTATTGATTTAACTTTTTCCCCATGATTGTCAATAAGGGCTGCTTTTTTTTTTCTTTTTTTCTTTTTCCCCTGGACCATTGGGTGTAAGGCAAAATAACCTGCAGTCTAGTAAAAGGGTAATAATTGAGCAGTGACATACACAGATGTGGCTGCTGAGGTTTCAGGGTTATTTTCTCAGTGGAACTTACACAATTCCAGAAGTCTGAATTTGTCATTTACTTTTCGTTTCGGGGGTTGCACTTATTCAGCCTATCAATATGTAATTTTTACAAACAGGATCTAATAGAAATAACATACTTTTATTTAAAAAAAAAAACAACAACCCAACCAAAACCTCCAAGGTTTTGTAATAACCCCAGACCTCCAGTATTTAAAGATGAATGTAAAGCCTTGGTGCCAGCTACTCAAAAACCATTTAGAGACCAGAAACATGGGATCAGATTCTGCTGCTGTTCCTCAGCACGAGTGGTTTTTCTGCTCCAGCTCGAGTCTTTGGAGGCCAATTTTCAATCAGATAAAACTCTGTGAGAAAGAGCAGCAGAGCTGGGCCCTTGAGTCACCTGGCACTCAGCAAAAATTGAAAAATACCAGAGGCACCTGAAATTTTCACTGAAGACTGGTGGTCACCAGCAAATAATGATTAAAATAGTGGTAACAGCGAGTCTTGGCTTCACTGGACTTTTACTACTTGGAGTAAGCAGTCACTTGCCAGATTATTATTATCTTGGCACTCGATGCAAAAAACCCCTGTAGTTTTCCATGTTCCTTAAAGCTGAGTGTACATTTATTGAAAGAAAGCATTTATTAAACACGTGGGGATGGATTCTCCACAGGCATTAAATAACTTCCCTCCATCTGCCAAGAACTCGTGCTTGTTACCTTTTATTATGCTGAGAACTGCAGGTTGAAAACGGTGGAAAAAGGAGGGGTGGGGGAAAGAGGTGGAAATGGAGCTTCAATATGAAAAGCCAAGCTGGTTTATATCTCCTGATATCAAATAAATTTCAACTCCACGGGTCTGGATTGTTCTCCCAGTGGCACCTGTGCTCCGAAATCATGAGCAGCAAAATGTTAAATTGGAAATGATAACCTGGATTAGTGGAAGATGTCCCTGCCCATGGCAGGGGTTGGGAATGAGATGATCTTTGAGGTTCCCAAACCATTCTATGGTTCTGGTACAGGGAGAAGGGAGTATACAATGAAACTGGGCTGTAAAAGGTTCAAAATGTTAAGAAAACGAAGAGTTTTGTCACTTTTGTCACGGGACAGTCGACATCAAACGACCTCATGGGTTCAAAAATTAATTGGACAGAAAAATGAAAGAAAAACTCCTTAGGGTGAATCATTAACACTTAGGGTGAAGAAATCTGTGATGATCAGCTTGTAGGGACAATATTCTGGAAAAGCAATGCTACATCCTCTTCCTATTTTTATTTATTTCCTAAACCTCAGGTGTTTGTAGTGCTGGGATATTGTGTTGACCTAACCCAACACAATTTTTACAATTATAGGTAGGACACATTTTTTTGAGGCAGAGAATGAGAAAAACTCACACAAAGAGACTTCTGTCTGTGGAGATACAACTTCAGCCATCAACTCGGTCTAAACCAGAACACGGATCTCCCAAATTAGGTTTTGGTGTCATCACATGGTACATAGAATTACTGGGTGTAGGGATATCCTGACTTCAGGATTCAGGCTGATTAAAAGTGAATTGTTTATGTTATCACGTAAAACTATGTCCATTTCAGATTATGCCTTTTCATCTTCAGGAGAACAGGGCAAGGCCGGAAGCCTTCCTCAGCTTTGCACCCCCTGGCTCAGCTTCCAGCAGAACAAGCAGGACTTCTGCTTCCCTCAGGGAAGCATTTTGGAGTTTTTCCAGCAATGATAAACATCAGTGGACAGAGCCATCCTCCTGATTGAATACAGGGTGTAATAAGGGTCAGAAATGAAGATATTGCAGTGAAAGAGCCCTGGCTGTGTGACAATGCAGGGACAGGAATGATCCTGTCCCGCTGGTCGCTGGCACACTTTCCTCAGCTCAGGTAGACACCACCAAACAAAAACCCTGTGTTGCTTAATGCAAATTCTGTTGCTTAGCCCAAATTCTGTCTGTAATTTGTTCCTTTCAGAGTTTTTGAGCAGCATTCACCCTAGTGAAGTTTATTGTTGCCGACAGTGACAAGAGAACAATGTGACACCACCCAGAATTAAAATCCTGGCCCAGGGCCTGCCCCAGTGAAGGGTAACATCAGTGGCTGCTGAACTCAGGCCTGACACTTTCCAATCCTTGTTTATCCCTCCCTTTTGTGTCAATAGAAGAACCCCAAGAACTCAGAAAACATCCAGGGGCAGACCCTGAAGTCACAGCAAGGTCACAGAGATGTCACAGGAGGCCTGTAGGTTTTTATGACCTCCTTTTCTCTTTGGCAAGAGCTGCTTTTTTTAAACGATTCAGCAGCCGGGCCCTGCTTTGTCCATCAGCATCCAGATGGGCTCGCTGCTACTGGGCAACCCCGCAGGATGGTTATTCCATAGCAGGTATTAATCCACAGGAAGGGGAAGGCAGCCCAGTGCGTGTGGAAACAGGCTTCTATCCACGCCCTTAATGAGGCTTTAAAGCACTTGTGAAGAGACAGAGGGATCCCAGGGAGAATCCCAGATGGAATTCAAGGAAAACTCGACCTTTCCGCTGCGCCTCCATCCCTGCTGGGATCTTCAGGATGCACCACAGCATCCTGTGGTAGAATGGAGGACAAATAAACCAGAGAGGGCAGGGATTAGAGAGTTTAGATCCAAAAAAAAAAAAAAAAAAGCACTAAATGGCCCTTGATAACTCCTGGGAACTATTTATTGATTCCTTCTCCGCGCGGCGCATTCCCGCTAAATGATTTCATTTCCTTATTTCTCCTAATCACATCACTCGCTTTAGAAGTCTTTTGCTCCCTGAGACCCGGGGCTGCACAGATAACTTCGATTTCTCGCGTGGCTCCGCTGTTTTTATGACATGTGAAAAGTTGATACAGTAAAAAAAAAATTCCTTGGAGCCAGCAGGTCTGGAGCTTTCATCACTGGGAATCCAAGGAAGCACTGGAGGGGTAATTCCCGTGCTAGGCTCAGTCAGAACAACAAATGCTTTTTTCCATCTCGGGATGGGCTCTGACAAACTCCTTGGAAGATGTGGCTGCCCCTTAAAAGTGCACTGACACCACGGAAATAGGAGTGAGAGGTCAGGAATAATAAGATTAATAAGGTGTTGATGCTGTAATGGTCGAATCCTTGAGTCTCCTGGTAAAAGCTGACAGTGCAAATTTTTTCCTGTGCCCTAGGAAATCTTGCTCCATGCTGGGGGAAAAAAGGAAGTGGAAACACCTTCATTTTGTGGGCAAAAAGGGTTTCCTGTTCAGTGCTTTCCTCTGAAAATAAAGGAAAAAAGGGGAGGCATCAAGAGGTGTTCAAGGGAAAAGAACCTGGATCTCCCAGTTAACTTCCCAAATTTAACCCC
>VWYN01013847.1:0-11415 GCA_013400075.1 Hippolais icterina | reverse complement strand
TATAAATATATATTTTATATATTAATTATTATCTATATTATATAAATATAAATAATTATTCTTATATTTGGAAATAGGCATTGTGCCTGGACGGTCTTTCCATGCCCCAGGCATCAATTTTACAAAACTCACCCACTGGGTTGGACTCGATCCTAAATGTCTTCTCCACCCCAAATGATTCCATGATCCATCCAAAGCCACAGGACATTCCCTCACACACCTCCCACAGTCCCTTCTTACAACACCAACATCGTTGCAGGACACAAAATAAAGATGATTGGTTCCAGTAAATTCTTAGAAGGCAAAGAAAATAAAAAGCCTTATTTTATAATTCTTCCCCTATTTTATAAGGTATTTCGATACAAAAGAAATATGATTGGTGCATATAGGAACGACACCTCTCTAATTCCATTGGTTAAACTACAGAAACAGAAAACACCAGCTGGGCAAGGTTGTTATGAGAAAAGGCAGTTATTTAAACGAGGTTGTTTTGAGAAAATAAAACTGTTGAAAAGTTTCCCTTGGGAAAAAGTTGGCAAGCTAAAAAATTCTCTCAGGCTCAGAAATATCAGGCCCACACAGCCTCAAGTCCAGCTCAGCACCATGAAGCACAAACATGAGGCAACAAAGCAAAAACAATCTAAAATATCTATTCCTAGGCTCTCGTTATCTCATGGATTCATGGATTTGTGCAGCTGGACCTGATTTTTCAGGATGCTGGAACTCCTAAATCCTTAAATGTGTGACATCCACGTTTTCTGTCTCTCATTGACCATCCAGAAGGAGAAATCCCGTGTCCCCACATGGAAAAATGTCCCCTATGGCAATTAGGGATTATAAATTTATAATTAACACATCACCACCAACAACCTCAATAAAGACTTCCCAAACAGCCAGGTTAGCTTGGATGTGGGAGATTGACTTGTATCCAAAATTTAATTAAAACATTGCTTAATAATGGCTTAAGTGCAGAAGAACCTCAACCTGCAGTCCTTCAAAATAGAAAAAAAACCATTCCTGCCCTATAGTGGCAAAGAACTTTGAAGAAATATAGAAAAGATATCACAGTATGTGGAAAAAATTATGGAAAAAAAAAATTTGGGATGTGGGGAATACAACTGTTGAATTCTACTTGGAATTGGTCATCTTCTTTCTACTGGAATGGATGTTGCCCTTCCAGCAAGCAGACCTTACATAGTAGATTTCTATTGGTTTTTCTGAGTTTTGGAGAGTTATGAGCTAAAAAATAACTCATAGAGGGACATTCATTTAATTGTGCTCAATTGCTGAACAGTAATAAAGCAATGACAGCCCAAATCACTGAATTAAGTAACTTTACAAACACACTCAGGTGATAACATGAGACTTATGCATTTATACTGACTGCAAAACAGCAGTGGAAAATGTTATTTTTGTAAAGAGTTGCACCTCTTTGTTCTTGTTTGGACTGTAATTATGCATTTCCAAATATATAGGTATGTAAATATATCTATAAATATAATATATTTATAATATAAATATATTCGAACCTCCATTTTTATTAGCACCTCTTCCCTTAGCACTGACAGATTCTGCACCTACTCATGTTTCTCACCAAGCAGTCTTAACCTGGAACTGAAAATGTTGGGAATCCAGAATTTCTCCTTGGAATCTTCATTCCAGTTGCTTTGTTGGGCACAAATATTGGAATTGCTGGGGAGCTGTGCCTAAATCTCTCTGTCCTAGCTCAAATCATGAGCATGTGTATTGTAACACAGAGAAATTACCAGCAGAGCCAGGAAATTGCCACTAAGGATCAGCTGCCACCAGCACATTCAAACCACACCAAAATCAAAGGTGAAATAGATTTTTTTTCCTAATATTGAGAATATTTCCTCTCCAATTTTGAATGGTTTTTGTTAAGCAGAACATCACTAAGAGAGAAACTTTTGCATCTCTCCCATGATTTTCATTTCCTAACATGTCCATTTCTCAATTTTTATTATTTTCATTTCTTCATGTTTATTATTAAGTTATTTTATTTATTTTATTATGTTGCAAAATTCAAACTTGGAATAAAACAAATAAAAATTATATTGTTTTAAAATTGATTTTTTTTTTCAGCATGGTATTGATTTATCCTATCCTAGACCTAATCTCTACTTATTAGGGGTTTTTTTTCCCTCATATCTAGTTCTCCTACAAGGTTCATTTATAAATAAAAAGCTGAATTTAGCCCAGTTTTACTTTAATTAAACAGGTTCATAATTGAAAATAAGGATTTTTGACCTCAGGACCAAATAACCCCATTTTTTCTGTGTGATCTGGGTATCATCTTTAGGCATAAGAACAACCTGAAATGATCACATCCTTATACAAAACTTATCCAAAAAGAGAAATGAGCAACAAATAGAACAAAGTCTAAACCCAAGGCAAAACCAGGATTTTCCAAGGGTCGTCTTTGCCATGGCTCCATGAAAATGAATTTGCCAAATGCAGCCCAAGGGTTGCTGTGGGACAGGAAATTCAGTAAGTTTAGATATAAACAATATTCAAATTCTCAACATATGCAGAAGCTGCATCTGACACAGCCTCATTATGCAGTTTGTTCTGCTGGGGAGAGAATAAGTTTCACACCTAAAAATATGCACTTTTCAGGTACTAAATGTTAAATATCTCCATTCCCACCTACCCCAGCGTTACCCAAATCTATTTTTTTTTGCTGTTATCCACCTACCCTGAAGTTACCAAAAAGCTCTTTTTTTTTTTTTTTTTTTTTTGCTGTTAGTGCTGTGAAGAGCATACAGCCAACCTTCTAATTTTAATTTTCTGGAAGAATCCCCCGGAAAGACGTGAAAATTGTTTTTTTTCAGGACAGTTTGTTTGGCTTTAAAACCCAAAGTCTGGGCTTCAATAACTCCTGAATGTCAGCACATCTCTGATTCCCAAAATACGCGGTTTAGGCAGGGATATGGAGCCTATTCCCACTCCAGGATAATTCCAGCATTAATTTTCACCTCTAATTGTTTCCTCCTCCAACAGCCCCACAGAGAGGGACTCCCAGCCCTTGGTTGCACATAACTTATCACAGCATTAAATTTGCCTAAATTGTGCTCCAGTGCTGCCACGCTGCTGACCCCTCAGTCTGTAAACAAATACATTTGTTTCTCCATGTATTTATGTTTTTGTCTCCTAAATGGTGAGAAAATGAGCCTGGAATCTTCATATTGTAATTGTATCATCAAAGCCTGTTGAGAATACGATAAAGTAACCAGAAGTTAAATTATCAATAAGAGTCATTTATTTTGCATTTTTATTTTAAAGAATACTTATGAGAATTGTGATAAATTAGCAGTGACAAACTACTTCTTGCAGGCTGATTTTGTGTGGAGAGTTTAATTAAACATTGCAGCTGTTTATCTCTATGGTGATTAAATTTTCATATGTAAATTACATGTATTAAGATCAAGATACTTATGTAAATGTCACTTGCCTTAATGTTTTGTGTTACTGTTATTAACATCTCACCATCAGCTTGTAATCTTCTTGTATTGCATTACGCCGCCATGCACTACATGACTAAAATAAGTAGATTTATATCTTAATAACAAACAAGTTTTTTAAAAAAGAACATCTCGCTATGTAATTGAGATGTAGATAAAAAAAAAAAAAACCACACACATTAAAAAAAAAAAAAAACTGCCGNACATCTCGCTATGTAATTGAGATGTAGATAAAAAAAAAAAAAACCACACACATTAAAAAAAAATAAACTGTCGAGGGTGAGCTGCTGGAAATTTTGAGAACTTCATTGGCTCGAGCTGTGTTTGTTTGTGGATGTGGCACTTGGGGACGGGCTCGGTGGCCTTGGAGGGGTTCTCCAAGCTGAGCAATTCCATGGGTGCCTCCCATCTGTCTGCAAACAATATTTGGAGTGGGAAGCAGCATTTTTGCACGTTTGTTTGAAGAACAGCCCCCCGGGGAAATTGTGCTCCTTCCGCTGTGGGGGAGAGCAGGATCATTTCACTGCACCCACCCGAGAACAAAAACTTAAGCTGGACATCTAAAAACCCACTCAGAATTACCCTTGGATCTGCTTAGAGCAGCTGAGGGCACCGTGTTTTATTCTGTGTTGTCCCCACCAACTAAAAAGTTGTATATCTGAAATGAATATTTGCTAAACACCAAAGCAGATTCATATTTTAAGCGGAAAAAAAAGCTCAAGATCCACCCACATCCATTTCCAACAATCAAAAGAAACCCCTGAGAGGTCATAAATATTTCTTTAACAATAGAACTTTGAACTCCTGGCTCTTACAATGAGTCAAAAGAAGAAAATTGCTGAGATTTGCCATTTACTACATTTTTTACCTATATTTTTTTTCTACTCTGTACCCCGATGAGCATCATTCCTATTCTCTTTGATGATAAAGATTATCTACAACTCGGAGTAAAGATACAGTGAAGATACATCTGATCTTAGTTATCAGACAGGGAAGTTCTTAACACCCAAAGTTCCAACTCTAACGCAAGAAAGACTTTTCATTATTGGAGCCTTCCGACAGGCAGACACTCACTGACAGCAGGAAATCAAATTCATCGTTTGCAAAAACAAATTAAGAGCCCAAATTGCAGCAGGCAACACACAGAAAATGAGATAAAACCACTCGGGATTAATTTCTTTTGAGGAATCCACAGGTTCTGCGTGGTCTTGGGGTGCTGTGATGGGCAGGAAGAAAGGGAAAGATCCCTGGGTGGTGGGGGCTTCGTTTTCCCCCACTGCCATCCAGAGGCACAGGGCACTGCCAAAGGAGGGCACATTACCCCAGGATCTACTCCAAAGCACTCAAAAGCTTTGAAAATGACCCAAATTCAGGCTGGAGTTTAGGAAAAACTGTTTTTTTACTGAAAGAGTGATAAAGGACCTGCTGGGGGAGGTGGTGGAGTCACCATCCCTGGATGTGTTAAAAAAAGCCTGGATGTGGCACTGGGTGTCATTTTTTGGTTGAGGTGTTGGGGCTGGGTTGGACTCGATGATCCTGGAGGTCTCTTGTGACCCTGTGAAATAACTGTGTGCGTGTCCTGATGGGCAAACCAAAGCTGAGGCTCAGCAGGAGCTCAGTTCCTCTCTCAGTGCAATGTGCTTTGAAGGCAATGAGGCTGGCACCAGGAATTAGCAGTGATTTTATCTGTCCCTCAGTACAAAAAATTCCATCTGATGAGAGCCTGGCTCTGTACTCTCAGGGTGGCACAAACTCATCTCTCCCAACAGCTGCAATCCCCAAATCCACTCTGACTCACCTTTTTATTTTAGGGTCTTCAATTGCACCCCAAACACGCTTTGGGGATTAAATCCATTTCCTTACAGAATTTTTTGTTTCCAAATTTAAAATAAATTATATCCATCCTTTAGATCCACACATTAAACTGGCATAAAAGTGGGGTTTTTTTCCTTTTCCCAGAACCAGATTTCAGACCTTGCCAGAGAATATTTGCAATGTTTAGACTGTCCTAAAGTCCTTATCCATGGCTTGGTGCTCCCACACACCCCAGCTCTGCCTCTAGCACATTATTCCACGTTATTTCTGCCTTCATCTGTTTTCAGCTAAAAAGATGAGGGCAACATTTTGGAGATTACCAACCTTTCACTAAGGAATGTGATGGATTCTCTAAAGTCAGCTGTTCTAGAAGGATTTGGTGCTGGGTTCCACTCGCTCTGCTCTGAGGAGGCACAAGAACAATCTACCCTGAAGACCACTGAAAATTGACCTTTGAAATTTCTTTTTCAAGTTAAAAGTTTTGTGAGGTTTTGTTTCCATGAAATAAGGGCTGTGTTTGGAACTGTTCCTTCCCATGGAAAAAAACTGCTGTGGCAGAAGAATAAATCTGTCCAACTTTCATAGACAGCAAAAACCTAAATTAATTGGAAATAGGAAATCACAACATTTTGGGGTTTTCTCTCCTGCATAGAGCACGTCTTTGATGGGAAACTCCAACCTGTGACACTTCCCCAGCTGAAATGAAGCAGAATTTTTGCAGCTGCTAGATTAGAAATTAGAACTAGATTAGAAAGTCCTAATCCAGACACGGAAAACTGGTTCCGAGTGCCATCTCCAATGTGGGAGAAGCCTCCCAGGCTACCAAGGGGAAAGACAAAATCACAAGTTCACGTCACAGATCCTTCCTCACCAGCAGCTCCATACTCCAATGGATTTCTTGGACATTGAAGTGTTTTCCAGAGAAGTGAAGGATTTGTCCCTGCATCCATCCATGGATCCATTTCCTATCTCTGTGTTTGCAGCAGACTGGAGTGCCCTGGTTTATCACCATTACAACCACGGCACAAAAAAGGGACTGTGGGACCATAAAGAGACAGAGCCAAGAGGAGCAGGTGAATTGTGAAGGAGAAAGCTCCTGCTTCTCCACACAAATCTCACCTCCAGTCGAGGAGAAAGGGTGAAATATTGTTTATGGGGGCGGTTGGAATGACTGCATTATCCTAAAGATTGCCTGGATCTCTCCACAGCTCTTAAACACGGACAGATCATGATGAAGTTCACCACGAGGCATTTCTCTGCCACCAGAAAACCTACTCGTGCTATTTAAGTTTAGTTTGCCATAAACCTTCCTCTCTTCACTGGCTGACTGTCTACAGAAAATAATAACCCTGAGTAATGATCATAGCCGGGATAGCTGGCAGCAGGTCCACCACAATTACCAGAAGTTAATTAGAATTATTAAAATAACAAACACGAGGCCACCGATATTGTACGTCTACATTTAATAATGGAACTCAACAGTGCATCTGATTCACGAACTACATTTATTATTTTAAAGCCTTTTCTCTTTCTCACCAAATTAAATATTGATGGATTATCCTCTCCAAATCAGTTGGTGGATTGGATTCTATTTATACAGGTCCTAAAAATTAAGCTGTAGAGCAGAACTATAAAGAGTCTCTTGTCTCCCCGAACAGTAAAATAACTTGCAGTTCATTTTTGCTTGTTGCTGCCCTCTCCGCAGCGTTCTGTTTGGAAAATGAAATTCCAGACTTAAAACCAATTTGCCAGACAATTTCATCAAACACGGTTTTCACCTCCTGTTGCTGATTTAATCCAAATTTATTTAAGGCCACGCTTGTAAGAAATCTCAAGTTCAAGTTGTCAACATCTTTGCACCCACGTGAACCCTAATAATTTTAACATGCACAGCCTCCACAGTTTTAATTTTCAAGGGCATTTCAACACCTCTCTGCTCTCCGACATGCTCGGCTGTGCCCTTCCTGCCTCCCTCCTTCACACCACGATTATTTTAATCAGACAACTCGGAACAGATTGAACACGTGTTTACTCCACTCCAGCATGTGCGCAGTGTTGTAAAGAGCCTGCCTTTATTTTTAGATCCTAAAAGTGAATTATGCAGCACATGGGATCAGGAGAGAGTTTTCAAGCCTCTACATTGGCGGATTTGAGGAGGAATTGCTGACACACATCACGCTTCCTTGCACAGGCAAGCATTGTCAGGGCCATGCATCATCAGATTTTCTCTTCATCTTTTCAACCAAATCAACCCCTTTTCATACCACCGCTCTCCTCAGTCATTTGGCAAAAGGCAAATATTATTTTCATTGAGAGAATTGAAAATATAGGGAGCTCCCTGAGCTGCTGAGAAGGTTTTCTTTTGAGGTACAAGAAAAAGTTCAATTCTTTCCATTACCAGCTACCTTGGTCATCAACCTTCCTCTATCCTTCATGTATAAAAGAAAAGTATATTAATAAAGGTGTTTATATACATACATACATATATAAATTATAGCTTTTCAGTATTTTAAATAAAACAATTCCTAAAGGAAATCGGTAACAAAAGCAAAAATACAAATGTTATCTATTCAAACACCAAAAAATTACAAGCCAGATACTGGATTTACATCCACTCTCCCTTCAGTCACTTACTATGGGTTCAAATGACCCCAAGTAATTAAGGAAGGAGGATTATAAAATTAAAGAGAACCCAAAAAAAATGCTGGGAGGTCTTCAGGCTATAATCTGCTTCTCCAAACTTCACAGGAACAAAAAGGAGGAAAATGTAGGAAATGCAGCTCCACTAAAATGACTTTAAAATAAAGATTTACACTTCCTATAAAAGAAACTGTCTCCAGATAATTTTCACTGTAAAACTCTTCCAAACTATCGTAGGATTCTACAAAAATTTAAAATTAATTGGAAAGGAAAGAGCAAGAGGGAAGAATTTGCCCTGCAGCTGGAACCTGAACCAGAATTTGGTGTCAAATATTGTGGGACCAACCCATCCAAGGAGCTGGTAGAGCAAAACAAACCAAAGAGCTGAGCTTCCAGAAAAAGGTTCTGCACAAGTTCTGGGGGAAACACATGGGAGTCTGGGAAACAGCTTGCTGTGAGAACAACTTAGAGACTCTCAGTCTTAAAATAAAAGTTCAACAACAACTCGCCACAGTGCGAAAGCCCTAATAAGGATCAGCCTTTAAACAGCAGCTCTCCAAAAGGAGCCCCACACAGCAGATCCAGCAGGACTCCAGCCCACCAGGGGACACAGTTTGGCTTTTTCCTCACTCCTCCAGCAGCAACACAAGGAGACTCCCACACTCACTCCTTGACCACTTCCACACTGCCTCCCTCCCAGTCTGCTCCTCTGTGTTTCCCAGAATATCTGGGGATTTTCCTTAATTAAAGGATTTCACACCATATTATCTGTGGTTAACACGAAACCAAGCTTCACTAATTTGATCTCCACACGTCTGGCACCGTTTGCTCAGGCTCTGGCACCACCTCTGAACGTAGCCTGACTTTGACCTCTTGGGCTCAGTCCTAAACCTTTCACAGGACCCTCGACTGTCCCAAGCCAAGGGTTGAACAAAACCCAACATTGCTTCAAAAGCATCCAGGTGAATTGTAAACCGATTAGATAATCATTATTTTTTCATAAATCAACATCATCTCTCAAGGAAGTTTATCCTTCAAGTGAGGCACTGAAAAAGAAGCAAATTTGGGACTTCATTATCCTCTTTTTCCCTTCTTTCATGCTCACCATTCCTCTCTTTGTTTCAAAACTTGGCCAGCGTAGGTGAACAGCTCTTTTGGTTTTCATTATTGTGAAAACATTTTTTTTTTGCCATTCCATCATGAATTTTTCCCATTTTTCCTGCTGTCTATGCTGAGCGCCCCATGCCCTGAACGGAATGAGGTTGTGCACATCCAACATGGGGAGCAACCCAATTTGTTCAACTTTTACCCAGAGCAGACACCTGGATTCCTCCCTCTCTGAATTTAAAATCTCCCTTTGGTAAATTTTCAAGTGCTGATGTCAGGTTTGCTGGTTAGGGTGAGAGAAAACAGCCTCAAGTTTTGCCAGGGGAAGCTAAGGAATGGATATGAGGAAAATTTCTCCCCTAAAAGGGTTGTCCAACCCTGGCACAGCTGCCTGGGGCAGTGCTGGAGTCCCCATCCCTGGAGGGATTTCAAAGCCACGTGGATGTGGCACTTGGGGACACGAGTGGCCTTGGCAGTGCTGGGCAATGTTTGGACTCTGTGGTCTGAGAGGGCTTTTCCAACAGGAATTGGAAAATTGGGATTCTGTCATCGTCACTCCCTGAGGATGCTGAACCAATTTTATTGTTTTTACTTTTCTCCAGCCCAAATACCCACTC
This sequence comes from Hippolais icterina, assembly GCA_013400075.1. NCBI lineage: Eukaryota > Metazoa > Chordata > Aves > Passeriformes > Sylviidae > Hippolais > Hippolais icterina. The sequence goes on along the minus strand of VWYN01013847.1, from coordinate 1,754 downwards.
TGCACTTCCATGAGAGCCTCTCCCCGTCAGAAAACAATTAAATGAGACTGGAAACTTTTTCAGACCCTGAGACATCACAGCTTGAACAGCTGAGAAGTTCTAGAAGTTGGATCCCTCACTAAAACCTACACAGCGAGTTCTGCGAGCACCCAAAATAACAAACCACCGAAACTTTGAGGTGGGGGTGTCACTTTGAACGTTGATTTCCAGTGCTGGGGCTGAGTCAAAGGGAGCCTTGTCACCGACTCCGAAGTTCCCGTGAAGCCGGGCCTTTGGTGCCCCAGCTCCCGAATCAAAATTCCACCCAGCACAAGTGTGAAAATATTTTCAGCGTATTTATTAGCACCTCCTCTCGCTCAGAAGGCAAACAGAGCGACGAGATTTCAGGAGAGTGAAAGACAGAATATTAGCCCCCCGTGCTGCCAGTGCTCCCAAATTTCTGCCAATTCTTGTCACTCCCGACCCCGGGCGGCCTCACGCGATTTTATTTAATCAGCCCATTTCCAAATTCTTGGGGAGAAAAAAAAAAAAACCAAACGAAGTTAAATAACAAATAGCATAAATATTTTAATAGGCCTTCACATTACCAACTGCCAGACCAGCTGTCTAAACCGCAAGATTTTCAGTGGCTTTTTTTTTTTGTAATATATTTTAATTATTTTTTTTTTTACAAAGCAGAAACACATACGTCTGCGCCTCCAAAGGCATCTGTCTCAGGAGTGATCCCTGGCCCTGGGCACCACGGCACAGACACTCCTCAGGGACACTTGGAGGGTGCTGGGTCCCATCTCTGCAGCCTCTCCATGCTCCCATGGCAAGTGGGAAGAGGACAAAACCAATCCTAAGCTCGGCGTTAAAAGCTCAGATCACTCCCTGAATAATTTTCAGCAAGAAAATTATTTTGTTATTTTATTTTTTCATGTATCTACCATCAGGCAAGAAAAAGTAGGTTTGCTGGTGGTTGCCTGCTTGTGGAAAGTCTGGTTTTCCACAGCCATGATCCCAAAGAGCAGATCTGGCTTCATCCAGACAATATTTTGGGAATTTGGCTTTGGTGGCAACCTGGTCTAGTGGGAGGTGTCCCTGCCCATGGCAGGGGTTGGAGTGAGAGGTTTAAGGTCCCTCCCAACCCAAACCATTCTGGAATTCTAAACATGAGGATGTTTGGAACCCCACACCCCAAAGGGACCAGCTCAGGAGGAAAGGGGTTGAGTATCTACAGCTGAGTATTTAATAATACGTTCATAGATAAAAAGAGGCTTCGAATCTGCCAGTGAAATACCTGTAACTGAATTGAAAAAAAAAATGGAAAATCTTAATGAAATACTCCAAAGCCCAATGCCTTTTCAGGCAAATCTAATTTTAAATATTGTGAAACTAAGAGAGAGGAAACAACAATTTCCCGAAAGAAGAAAAAAAAACTACAATTATAAAAAAAATATTTGATGATACAAGTTTTGGCTATGAAATCTGAAAAGAAACAGTCTCACCCCCCTATGATACAAACAGTGAGAGGAGGATGAAAATTCCTTCTTCCTTTAGCATCTCATGTAGGCTAAACCCCATGAAAATTCCGTTTTTAAAGTCAGGACTCATTCCCACTGACTGCAGAAGAAAGACGAGTTCACCAGCTGAACTTTAAGGAAAAAAGTTCCACTACAGAAACTGGAAGTGTCCCACGCAATGGACACTGAGTAGACCCAGGTCCCACACATGGATAACCACAGCCAAATTTTCAACTTGAACTGATAATA
>VWYN01013845.1:0-11949 GCA_013400075.1 Hippolais icterina | reverse complement strand
TTCTTGAACACGTTACATAAATATCTTCTTAATTTCACGCCTGATGCATGAGTGTAGCTGACTTCAGCTTACTCAGTGGATTATCACATTCTACCCTGAAATCTTCTCACCTAAGTGAATTTTACTGGTTTAAAGTATTTCCATGTTGATTCTTTAAAATCTAATACACATAACCATATACCAACAAAGTATTAGTATCAGTGATGTGATAATACACTGTTGTGTTATCTAAACTGTTGCTCTTACTATGCATTTTTATTACTGCTCTGAACATAGATCTGTACTAGTATTTAAACATATTTTTAAATTAACAACAATGCTGTAATGTTCCAAGTTTCATATGAGTCAGTATGAACTCTGATTTTAATCTGGTTTGTCTTTCAATATTGATGTATTTCATGGGAAATACGATTTCTATAAAAGTAATGTAATTCCTGGCTTTTTTCCTAATATAAAAATGAATTCATTCCGAAGGAGAAAACATCCTGCAACTGGTATAGATATTTTTTGCCTCTATATCATACTTTTTACTTTTCCCTTCTCATTATTTTCTAAATTCACTATTATTTTTACTCACAGAAGACAAAACTCATATGTGAAGAAAGAAAAATACAGGTGTCATTAAAATTAATTAATTTTTTAATCAATATTTCTGTTTGTACACATGTAAATTACAAAACTTATTGCTCTCAAATTCTGAGAAGGTATTGTGAAGTCCTTAAATTATATCTATAAGTTTTAAGAATTTAGTTTCTTACTCTGGTTGACTCTTTTTTGGTCAGACTCTGAAGTTTTTGTTGTACAATATTGTCATGTTTGGAAGAGGTAAGTACATGGCGCAGAAAAATAAATATGAGTGGAACTACTAAAACCAGCGTGAATGAGGACAGATTTAAGATTAAGAACAAATGAAAGTGTCTAATAGACCAGGATGTGCAGGCTGTAGAAATACTATGTGATTTCTCTCTTAAAATAAGAAAAGAATCTGTTGTCTTTTTCAGTGCAGAGACACTGAAAATAAAATCAGAACATGCATACATGCATGTGTGACTATCATCCAGGCTTCAAAATATTTATTTTTCTAAACTGAGGTATTTCAAAAGGTCCCTGTAATCCACTATATGCTAGATAAGACTTCTGTTTTATATTTCTGAAAGTCTCTGGAACAAAAAAGTCCACTATGTCTCATTACTTCTCTTGTCAGGGTGTGGTATGAAATATATTGCTCTTCAGAATTTTGTTTTTGTCCATACGTTTTTTATATCAAGAGGTAGAAGGAAAAGCATGGATTTCAATAACTTTGAAAACCAATACTCCACTGTGTAAGCCAACAGTCAGGATGATAGGCATTGAATAAGCATGTTTACTTGTAGTTTTACCCAGGAAAAGGTATCATTTCAAAGGAAAATGAAGATGCATGAGTCATAAAAAGGATTATTACTGTTCAGATACTGTTGTAGGAATGGTTCAGGATGGCAAGTTATTTTCTGCCATCTAGATTCCAGAAAGAATGTGATTTTTCCATTATAAACTGCAAAAACTACATCATACTTTTTATAATGTAAGTTTTTATGAATTTTTATGAAAAAAGTTTCATAGCTAAGTAATTAATCATAATTAATCTTGCTATTTTTGAGTAAGAATATATACAGGTGCTTTTCTTTCATGACAAAAAAAAACCAAAAAAAGGGCATTGTTTTCTTAATAACAATGTCCAAGGATATAATTTACAATTTCAGAATTACTGTGCCATACTCATTCTATTGTCACATAGATGGCACTGTTCTTTTCACAGAACCCAATAAATTGCACAAACTCTGCTGGCACTGAGTGCAGCTGTAATGCTGCACACACAGCCAAGGGCTACCATGGCTGGGGTTGTTTTTCATTTCCCAGGCTGATTTCATATTACACATAGTAAGACCATAAAAAATTATATTTAGAAAAGCAAGTCAAACATTCATTAAAGGTATTTCAGCTCATAATTGTAGCAATAGCTATATTAAAATTAATTTGTGACTCTGCCTCCTAAGATTTATTTTAAAAGGACAAATAGAACCAAAGTTCTCTGCAGAAAGTCATGCAGAAGGGCTTCTTTGTGTTTAGAAGATGAAAAACCTAATTTTTTAAAAACCAAAATTTTTTTTACCTTTTTATTTTTACTTAATTATCAGTTCCTGGTAGAATTTGAGGACTATTTTTAAAAAGTATTCTAAATTCTATAGTTGAGGTACATTTGTGCACAAGTGTTCTAAGGGCGTGTGGAGGGAACGGTGTAGTAGTGAACATGGTGGTGCTGTGTTAGCAGTTGGACATCAAGAAGAAGAAGGAGAAAAAGAAGAAGAAGGAGAAGAAGGAGAAGAAGAAGAATGAGAAGAAGGAGAAGAAGAAGAATGAGAAGAAGGAGAAGAAGAAGAGAGTCATTATCTACATGCCTATCAATTACATGCCTATCAATTCATCTGGCTTGTTCTTGTCTTGAAGGTTCTAAAAAATTTGCTATCTTTCCTAGTCTAGCTCATGATTTTACTTGTAACTTGCAAATGCAATTGTACAGGTCAGGTTCAATTCTCACCACCTCCTCTCTGACTCCTTCTTACTTTTTGATCAAAAATTTGTTATTTTGTTCTGGAATTTGGGCTGCAGATTTATGTGATCCAGAATTGCTCCAGTCTTGGCTTCTAAAAGATACTTAAAATACACCATAGAGGTGTCATTTTAGATGTATTTTAGTACATCATGTGATCATCCGATTTTATCTTTTTAGTCCATCACAGACCTACTCGGAGCTCCTTCATTATGTTCCTTCTTAGAAGATCTGGTTTCCAGCATTATCCTACTTTTTTCCCTTCAAATCTTCATTTGTGTGGTGATCTAATCAGAACACTCTGAGGCAAACAGAAAACACAAGAAAGGTTTAGAAGATTTTATTGTATATCTGACTGCTATAACTCACAAACTTTACTGCAGCTTTATGAAATTTTTCCGCATAATGGAAAACAGAGAAATGGCCAATCAGAATCAGTCCCACCAGGCATGAAATGCATTACTGTGACTTTGTTTGCTTACTCATTTTAACAAAGAAAATGCATTGATTGGAAAAGTTGCTGATATTGTTCTGATTTCTGTGATCACCAGCTTTTAAACAATAAATGTGTCTGATCATTCCTGCTGACTTCTAAAGTACTAAGACAAATTAAAACTTATTTTGCCTAATAAAGTGTTGCCAGATAGTAAATGCCATCTAACAATTTAATTTCCCATTGTTGTTAATTAACTATTAGCAATCAGGTCTCTATATGCATGCAGTTTTAACCATTTTTGTTTTCCATTATCACCACAGTGGATACTGTGATTTGTGACTATATTATCACCTTAGTCATCAAATATTATTCTTTCCTCTCAATACAGTTAGAAAATCTATTGTTTGTCACACTATACTAATGAGAATTCCACATGCGTTGTTTAAAGGAATAAAACATGATGGAAGTATTTCAGTCCTTCAGATTATGGAAGTATTTCAGTTCTTTAGAGTTGTAGGTTTCTTTCTGACTGAAGAAAAATAGACAACTTTACTTGAATACATTCAACCTGGTTCACAATCTCAATAAATATAAACAAGGGTAAAAGTCAAAGATGTGTAAAGAATTTATCTTTCTCATTTCTTCAGACCATGATCAGAAACCTGTCTTGATCAAACAAAGAAATAAAGGTGTACTTCCTAGTGATTTAAATGCTTCACAGGGACATATACATGTTTTAGGCTGGAAGACCTAGAAACAAAAATTGCTGTTAATAAAGGAAGAAAGAATTTAATATTTTTATTTGATTACTTCACATTGGTTTTTGTCTTTCCTAAGAGCTTTTTCTTTCAATATTTTAATTTTTTTCTTTTTTTTATAACCTATCCTAAAAAGTGTTTCAAAACTACTGTGTTATTTTAAAATTAAGACAGAAAAAAATTTCATAGAAATAGGAACCATTTCCAAATTCAGGGTTAAGACATTCATCTTACATATATATAAGGTCCCCCATCTCCATGGATACCAAAATCTCCTGCTAAGACCAGAATTTCTCTGTTGGGAGCAACATTCTAATAGCTGATACTTCAGCCCTCACTGTATAGCCCCATCCATTGAAGTAAGTTTTTTACCAATAATGAGGCAGCTTACATAATAAATTGTTTCTTGTATGCAAAAAAGAAGATATTAAAATATTGCTGAATCTAACCAAATATATTAAACGAAAGAAATTATAGAGAAACTTAGCCAAGTATGTTAACATTGAAATTGGAATCTGTCAAGAATACTAGATAGAATAAATTCTAGCTTGGATTTTATAGTAAACTCCAGAACATCTTAATGCTCAAGTGTGTCCTTCAACACTGTACATTTTGTATATACACTTCCTTACACATGAATAAATTTCTTTTCAGAGAGGGTAACTGTGTAAAAACTGTCCAAGTAATGTGAAAATAAAATTTGTGTATTTACTTGAAACATTTTCGTATGTGAAAATGAAAAGAAATAAATAGTTAAGAAGTATGTGAACCTTTTTTTTTCTGATTTTGCTTTTACCCTGACTCTATGAAGTCCCTTTATAGAGACAGACTTCTAGAATTAAAAAAAAAAACAAAACAGCAACACCAAAAAAACCCCAACCCAAACCAACTTTTAATTATCCACCTACCACAAATAATATAGAACATATAAAATAAAATTCACTATCTTAATGAAGATTGCCAATATTTTCCTGGACTAGGAATTTTTCTAGAGCATTCAGCATTTAATGTATGGACTTTTTATTAAGGAATTGAGTTTATCGTAGGAATTTCATGAAAAATAATGAAAAATCACCCTTATTCTTCATTAAATTAACTGCAAAATCATTCCTTCAAGTTCTTCTCTTAACTTACGTAGCAAATGCTTTCTAATAATTTTCTTGCATCAAAAGGAATTTCAAGAGAACAATTTAATAAGCATATGTAGTATTTCAACATACTCAGACATATTTATGAGTTTAATTCCTTTTACTAAGCAGAAGCCATTAAAGAAAAAAAAGGAAACATACCCCTTTTAAATTGGAAAAAGGACTTTAATTTATATTACTGTATCAAGATGACAAATTATGTGCTTTTAGTAGAAAAACAATATTAAATACTACAGTACAAGTGAACGTTCTGTGCTAATCCAGAATGGAAGAGCTTCACATGGATAAGTCACTGGATAATTTGTCCCACATTAGACTATTTTATCTGGTTTTAAATGATCTTTTATAAGAAAAAAAAAAATGCATGCAAACTGCCCAATTGCTTTTGGGAAGCTAAATTATGATGTTCATTGCATAAACTGTTGCGCATCAGTGCTACCAAATCTCCTGGGCCAAAAGCTATTTATTTTTTTCTGCAGTGCAGAAAAGACCCTAACATGTTTTGTTAATTCCGTCTGTTTGAATTACTCTGTCTTCCTGTATGAAGCCTATTGCCACCAAAAAATTAAGCAGTGAAAGTGGACATATATAATTTTGGCATATATCTAGAATACCAGGAGACTGAGCAGTTTTCTTGCAGATTGTCCAGTGGGTGAATGATCATACTTTGTAAAGTTGCTACAAAGATAATACAGATGGAACAGGAAGACACAGTTTTAAAGATGCAGGCTGAAGTTAGAAATGTAGTTTCCAGAAACCTTTATTGATTGTGTATTTATATTTTTTAATTAAAGAATGCTGGAAATACAGGTCAGGTTTCTGGCCACTGTAATGTGATTTTGCCATATAAGCACTTTGTTCTTCTTGGGCTTCCCTGAAAATAAAGTAAGTAACAGGATTACAAGGAAAAATGCAGCAGAAAAAGCAAACAAACAAGCAAAGCCTGAACATAATCACCTTTGCAAAGCATAAAGGTACAGTAAAAAGCACAATTTTTTTTTTTCTTTAGTTAACATTTAAAATTGTTTTAAATGAGTAGTACCAAATTCCCACCATCTTTGCTTAGCTGCTACAAGGGATGATTTAGTACATGAATAAACACAATATACATATGTGATTTCTATATGTGATTTCTATAATAAAAATAGTACATTCATTCATTTAAAGTAGGATAGTAATAGGTGAGAATTTTTTTACCCTACAGTATATTTTGCAGGATATAGAGTAGGCATTGTATAATAAGGCATAGCTCACTTATTTTAAGTTTCTCAAAGCCATTGACTGACAGTACATATAATTCTGAATACAGGTCTAGGAATGAATCATTGCTTAGATGGAAGCTGTGATCTGCTTCTTTAAATCTTGCCAGAATATATTCCCACATCAACTTAAAAGGCCTCGGTCATTATTGTATTATTTACCTATTTGTTAGTCATGTGAGTTTAATAAAATTTTGCCTATTTTTTGGCCTTTATTATAAACTTTACTTTTATTTGACCTTTATTCTCAGGAGTAAGAAAAAGTTAACTGTAAATAGAGCTGAGAAACACTAAACTGGAAAAAAAGTAATAAAAATGTAGCATAAACACCACATACTGGCATTGTAGATACTAGAGTATTCAGGAAACATCAGGAGTGTTTAAAACATATATATACTTTACTGCAAATTTTAAAATATATTTTACACTTAATAAATCCTATATTCTGCTTTCTGCCAAATATTTTAAATCTTAAAACAATTTATAAAATGGCAATTTAAACATCATACACTGAGTTGAAAAAAACTAAAAAATAAAAAACCCCAAATCCCACAGAGTTACATAGCTGTAAAAAATAAATTTATAAAAAGCCCTCTTTGACTCTTGTAAATTTTATTCATAGTTCAATATTGACATTTGCAATATGTCAGGCTTCTGTTTCAAAAAATATATTTTGTAATAGACATAGTTCTTCTGGCTTTTTTCTATAATATATAGTAAAATTAAACTTCTGGCTTTGGTAGGAGAAGCTAACATAGCAAAAATGTCTGCACAGATTTTAAAGATGAGGCTAACTCTCAATATCTCAGACTACAGTCTACTCAGTGATATAAATATGAAGGATTTTGGATAGTATTATAAATTTAGTCATTTCATCTCAGCTTAAATCCATTTCAATCAGCATTTTAACAGAATTTACTGAACAGATGAATTTCAGAGGTCATCATGTCCTATTGCTTTCAAAACAATTAAAGAATAAATCCTTTTCCAGAAAAAAGAGAGCCTTTGTGGATCAGATAAACAGAAAAGTTCTTCAATAAGTTTGGAGATCTGATCATATGATATCTCTGATGCTTTTCATAACATAATCCACAATCCTCACTCTACTGATGATTTCCAGGCTAATTGTATCAATGTTTAGATTATTCTGTGTTTCCTTTTCTAACATTGTCCTTAATAATCTGACATTAGTACTTTTGTATATAGTTAGATTTGTTCCTCTTATATATCAAAGCTGTATTTTATTCTCTTTCCCCCTTCATCTCATGTTTCATTCTACTTTCATTGCTTTGCTTATTTATTGCTTCAAAATATCATTCCTAAATATTTAAGGTTTCAAGTATTCTCCAGTTCTTAAATCACAGAATCAGTTACCCTGAAAAAATCTTCTGTGTCTTTGAGCCCAACCACTACTAACCTAACACAGTACCCGCAAAACATATCTCTAAATGCCATATTTACATGTCTTTTAAATACCTCCAGAGATGGTACCTCTATCACCTCCATTGGAAGCAAGTTCCTATGCTTGACAGCACTTCCTTAAATTTATTGCATTATTCGATTATAAAATCAATACATTTTTGGGACTTATTCTGAAGGGTTTATTCAAATTCTGCACCTCTGAATCTGAGGGCAGTATATGGAAAAAGATACATGTTTTTGCAGTTTTTCACTGACATATCCCAGCTCTCTAAATCTTTAACTTAAGAAATTGACATCTCATCAGAGCTGTCATTAAGACTGTAAGACCATAAGACCACTTGACACAAGTCAAGTGCTTATTTGTGTATATTTCACCATAATTCCAGAAAGATATCATGATCTGATTTCTCTATTGTGTTAGGAGTTTCTTGCTTAGGAGCACTGGTTGTCTATGCTGTTTTTGAATATAACCTATTAGTGCAATTATTTCCATTATTTGAAAGCTGAGAGAGAATTTTGACTGAGCAAGTATGAGAAAGAATGGCAGGACTGTATTTTTTCAGGATATAATAAGTAGCATAAGACATACCTGATAACAACTCATCTGCCAAGCAGCCGCTGCTCAAATTAGTGTGCTCTGATGAAGATGAGTTTCCTTTAATAGAATGTCAGTGATTGATTTGTTTTCTGTCATATGAATATTCTCTCAAACTGTAAATACTGAATAATTTGAGAGGATTTTTTTTCCTAAGAATTTGTGGAATAACTCTTGCAGTATAATTGTAGTAAATATTTAAATGCAAGGTGGTACCCTGCTTTCTCATCCACATTGCACTTTACACACACGGAGGAGAAAGGAAGGGGAATGAATGGGAAATGCAGGGGAAAATTTTTGGATGATTCCGTGTATGATGCAAGATTTCTTGGGAAGCATGATGATAGGTGGTACACATTGAAGCAGTTCCCTGGCTACCATGGGAAATTGAAGCAGTAGGGTTCAGACCATTGGCTAAACACCAATGACTCTTTGTCCCTTTATTTTTTCTATGCACAGATCTCTAACATGCCAAATGAATCTTACTAAAAAATGTTTTGGCTGAAGTTCAGTAGTGGCTCTCAGTTAAAATATCCTGTTTGGCAACCTTCTGATTTCTTATTTATTTTATATGTAGATAATAATAATAACAGTAATATCAACATCAGCAACAACAATAAACTCAGCCCCACCCCTGCAAACACTTTGAAAAAGGTTCTTAATCTAATTTTTCAACTTCCATGCTGTGAAATTAGTATGGCAGTAGTCCTGGATTCCTCTTGTGAAAAGGCCACCAGAATATAGACCAGCTGTACCCTTCGGCTGGTAGTGAGTTTACATCTGTGTTCCGAGAGAGGACAGATAATTCAAGCCTTGTATTTTGCTTTTTTTTTTCTCATTTTCTTTTTCTTCAAAGGATTTAATTTTTCAAAATGCAGACAATCTAAAATGTTTGAATCTTTACTTTGGAAATAAATATATTAATTTAAAAAAATCCAAAAATAGCTTGCTCAGGCAGCTTTATTGCCTTAATTTCTGATTATATTGATTTTTTTTTTTTTTTAAATGGAAGTTCCTCTGCCCAAAAAGACACAAGAACAACAACCAAAAATCAGTTTTAAAGGATTTATCTTGCTTTCATACAAAGATGAAATGAACTACAGCTGTGGCCACAGAATTCCTCAAGCATACTGTCAGGTCTTTGATCAAATGGGCAAGAATTGAAGGCCATTGCTGGCTCCCTTCTGTATCTCAGTGTGCCTTCAGACTTGCATGGGGTTTTCTTATATTCTTCACCATGCACGCTGGATGTATAATAACTTTTTTGCAACCTTGGACTGTTCTCAATGCCCTGGCCACCTACGCTGAGCAATAAGGGGATGAAATTGAAGAAGCTTTTTGGCTTTTATAGCTTATTGATTTTTGTATTTTCAGATGTATTAGAGCAATTTTTCAAATGTATCCGCCTTGCCTTGATATCTTGAGTGTGGAGAGAAGATTTCACATTTATTAGCTTTGCTTTGCTGAAAAAAATACAGCAGTAGAAGTACTTTTGTGTTATCTCAGAGATATAAATGATTTTGTTATTAAAATAAAATCAATTCTCAGAATAAAATCTAAAGCTTGTGTGAAAGTATTACATAAAAACAGACAACAAGGAATGTGCTTTCCCAAGTAGGTAACAAAGATGGGTTTTAAAAGTGCAGTCCTGAATTGCAGTTGAACTCAATGAAGCTCAATACTTTGCAAATAGGAAGGTTCTGTCTTAATGGAGAGCATATGATACGGTAAATACCTTTTTCATTATCTCTGATCAACCATGACAACATCAAAAAAGGAATGCAGGAGAGAAGACTTCAACAGGAATAGTTTTTTCTCAGATCAGAGACAATAAAATTATGTGTGAGCTGTTTCATTACAAGAATTTTCATTTCATTAGGTGATTTGAATTTTTAAACAGTATAAACAGGAAATTCTATACTGCAACAAAAGTGTACAGCAAATGGCCCAGGAAGTGAAAGGATTACAGCTATTCTGCTCTTTCAAGAGTACGTTATTTATTTCTCCAATAGAATTCATATCTAGTGATAATTGTGACTACATTCGTTCTATATAAGGAAAGAACTATAATGATCTTTTTTTATCCTATTTCACATGACGTCCATCACCTTCTAACGGCTTCATAATGCAAATGCTTTTGGCTCTGTACTTCTTTGTAGGTTTTTTCCTCTCAGACTAGGAATGTACACTTCAAATAATTTAAATAGGTCACAAATGAGGGCCCTCTTTTGTAAATTCTCCTCCTCAAGGGAGGAGCAGAAAAAGCAAATCTGTAATTTCCATATTATAACACTTAATTTTGCAGCATGCAATTCATCCCTAGAAAAAAGAATAAGCTACAACTGTACTTGGGGCTGAAGTAGCACTCTGACTCTGCTTTTCTGTCTAGGCAAATAAAATTGAAAGAGAATACTTTTAAAGAATGAATTAAAAAAACTATTTTAAAATTCAATTATTACAGAAAAGAAAAGAAAGGCTTTATATTATCCTGTTTCTAAGTCTTCTCCTGATGGGTCTGCAATTGAGGCATATTGAAAGTTCTATTTATGAATGCCCTTATAGTAAATCCATATTAAAGAGCATAATTTAAAAAAAATCTTATTTTTTTGTATCTGATAGGAAATTCTAAGTTTCTGAGTGATTACAGCAGCTCATGGGCAAACACTCTCAACATGCGCATTTATCTAGTAAGACTATGATCTATGATATGTAAATGCAAACTATAAATATAGTTTAGCATGTAAAAGATTTCCACACCTTCTATTAGAGATCATCAAACATTTTATAAGTGCATTCATGACAAGGTCATATTGTACCCTCTGAAGAAACAGTTTCAAAGCAGACAAGTTTTTTCATTTTTTTGATTCTCAGTGGAAGTGTATAACATTTCCATGGTTTTCATTAGCTGCAGAAATTCTCTAGGTAGCAACCACAACGACCATGTACCATTCCTTCTCTAGAAGAAAAGCTGACATTGCATATTTTGAAGGACTTCCTTAAACTAAAAAAGTAGAGTAACTAGTGGAAATAATACAGGGGTTTAAAATTAGTACGTAAATAGGTATTTGCCACTCTAGTGGAATACCAAGATCTAAGTCAGGTTTCTTGCTTTCTATGCAAGTATACAGAAAGGGTTATGTTTCTGAATATGGAAAAGAAAACTGTGCATTGAGAGGGCTCAGTCTGAAACAAACAATATAAAATATTGTGAAAATATGTGCCTTAGAAAAAACATATGTCAAAAATTAAAATGTTTCTGTACATTTGTTGTTCTGAAAAATTGGTAGCTACATGCCTAAGACTTTTGGGGAGGGCATGGTGGTGAGAAGGAACAAATTTTTGTAAATCGTCCTTATACTGAAGTAGAAACAAGAAGCAGCTAAAGTTTCTTATTATATTTAGCAACACAGCACTGAGATCGGGTCTTTGGATTCTAAGGCAGTGAAGTTTAATTTGAATCTTTTACTTTCCCAGAGAAAGCCCAAGTGTTTGGGGCTTTCTATGAAATTTGTACTCCTTTTGTGTGTGTGTGTGTGTTATGTTGGATGTTTGGGTTTTATTAATTCACTGGAAATATTTAAAAACATTTTAGTTTAGAACAGCAATGAAGAAGAGAAAAGGAATATTGGCCCTTTTACATGAAACAATAATGAGGGAAATCCATGAGGAAGTCCATTCTAGAAATGAAGAATTTTCTCTGCAGCCTCCCTGGAACAATAACTTTAAAAAAAATCAAAAGAAAAA
>VWYN01013823.1:0-11157 GCA_013400075.1 Hippolais icterina | reverse complement strand
CTCGCCGCTCCCCGGTCCTTTGCTGACCCCCGGCTCCCACCTCTGGCGAGCAATGACCCGCCGGGCAAGGAAGGGCGGGCGGGCGGCGGCCCTGGGCTGTGCTGTGTCCAGGCCGGGCGCCGCCCGGGCCCTCCTTTTTGCTAGCAGTGCTGAAGCGCCAGGGAATAAAGGCCTTTAGAAGACGCTGACTGCTCCGTCGCTGCCTGTTGCGCTCCAGCACTGTGTAGCTCCATGCAAACGTGGTATGACAGTGCCAGAACGCGCCCTGCAGTTTCTTGTTAAGCAGTGTGCGATCAGCTTGCCCTTCATTGCCCGTGTAAACAATATCTTGCAGAAACACTCCGCCCTCTTTAAGGGCAGGAAGTGCCTTTTGGTACAGTGCCGCGTTATTATGTTGGTGTTTCAGACTGCGTGGCTTCTCTCGGGTTTAAAATATGAGCTGCTGACGTAAACCTCCCCTCTCCACGCGTGATAGCGAGGGAACTGTGGGACTGGTGAGATTTAAGGAAGCAAGTGAGTTCAAGGCTTTTTCAGTGATTGTTGAGAAACTGAGTGAAAGCCTGAATGAGTAAAGTCATTTTAGGTCTTCATGAAACTGAGGTGAATTAAGGAAAACTTGCTGTATCTAGGGTACTGCTTTGTCTTCTTTAATTAAAAGGAGCAGTTTGTAGACATTTGACTATCAAAAGATTTATGAAAAACTAATTTACCTGAAATCGAATTGTGTTACTGGGCAAGCGTTTCTTTTCTGACCTGTAGTGCAATGTTCTTATTCAGGTCTTATAAAGAGTACAGCCTTTAGTTGGACTCCATCTATGCATGCACTGGTTGAAGCACTGTTTAAGTATCCTTGCGTAGTTGGACGCTGCGTTTTTTCCCCCCATCTACGTATGTAAGGTGTGTTTATTCTGCACTTTGGAGGAGTGATAAGGAGTTGCTGTAATCACTGAATCCAGCAGCTGCAAATGGTATCTGACCATTTTTGGGAGGGCTGTCACGTTTGTGTGGAGCCTCACAGGAGTTACTGACTTTATCTTATCCCTTCAGATAAGATTTCATTCTGAAGATTGTAGGGCTGAGCATTAACTTTAAAATGCCTTTACTGTTCTGATGCTTGTCTTAAAATCCCTTCTGGTAATTCCCAATGTGCAAATGTCTGTCTGGTAGCAGACAACAGACAGTTGAATTCATTACTTTTGTAATTCTCCAGTAACTAGATTTTTGCAAAGGACTAGACATAAACAAGTGGCTTGAAAATGTGCTTGATGTTCATGTTTTTTTGCTCCATCTTTGGCTTTTTGTGTTACTTCTCCCGAAATTTTGCCTTTTTACTGTTATAACATTATTT
This sequence comes from Hippolais icterina, assembly GCA_013400075.1. Classification (NCBI taxonomy): domain Eukaryota; kingdom Metazoa; phylum Chordata; class Aves; order Passeriformes; family Sylviidae; genus Hippolais; species Hippolais icterina. The sequence goes on along the minus strand of VWYN01013823.1, from coordinate 9,809 downwards.
TCACCTCAGTTATCTAAGTCTGTGTTTCAGAATTACTGTATACTCATGCATGCTAAATCTTTCAGCAGATGGTCTGAGTTGGTTTTTTTAAATATTAAAATACTTCCTTTTTACTATTCGCTTTCTCTCTTCTTTTTCCCCTGTAAGAAAATCATAATTTTATATAAGTATCTACAAACTGAAATGCAGTCCAAAGTGCAAATATTCCTGGGGGAATAAGGTTTTTTTTTATCCTGTGTTGCTAAGCTGCCATAAATATTGTGGTTTAGTGCTTGTAATTTTCTGATACAAGTACAGGACAAAATTAGTTTTTCAGATCCTGTGCGTGACATTTTCTCCTATTTTGTGATTATTGCTGCCGTATGATCTGGTTTTTTGGTTTTTGTCTTCTTTTTCAGAACAGTTGAACAGATTTGCTGGCTTTGGTATTGGCCTTGCAAGGTAAGAGTTGTGTTCAGTGACAAAGGAATAGTAAAACTCTTCTTTGTCTTATAAACTCTACGTACACTTTTGTACTGTGTTTTTATTCCAATAGCCATAAGCAGTTGAAATGTGTTTGGAAACCTACTACCCCATTTAGGTTTCTTGTTTTCTTTAACTGTTGCTCAAAAATACTTGTGTGAATATAAGAAATTGTTTTTCTTGTGGAATGCCCAGGATGTGTGTACCCTGTCCAAGTAATCTGAAAGTAACACCAGAAAACTTTTTTGACATTTGCAACTTCTATTAATATTTTTAAGCAATGCAAATGTTTCCTAAGAAGGTGAAAGTGTCTTCAAGTATATTACCAATGTATCCTGGTACCATAATGTTCAACTAACCAAGTCATCTGACTGGCCATTTTATTCTTTATTATAGTGACCTTGATCATTGATAGTATTTGTGAGAAAGTGGTGAACTTTAAGATGCTGATGTCCAACGAAGGCTTTACCTCTTTTGTTAGTAGCAAACTACTAATTCGCTCAATAGCTACAAAACTGCAGTATTTTTCTGTGCCACTTGTACTTCTTTGTGGGGAGTTCAGAAACTTACCACAGATGATCCTGTAGCTTGGGGTATTTGTAAAAATCCTGGATGTTCTACTTTTCTAATCAGTGGCCCAGGTTTGAACAACATACGGGTAAGTACTCTGATCACTCAGGCTCTTTGAGATGAAATGAATATTTTCTCTGAATGGCTGCAACCAGGAATTTTCCTTTGGAAGTGAGAACTTTTCTGAAGTTTTGATTAAAATACAACTTCTGGCAGTGGTAGGAGAGTTGGTTTCGGTCAGAAGTGGTTTTCGTGGATAAGGAGTCAGCTGTTATTCTCTGGCCCTCCTAAGGAGAGTCTTGATTAATAACACATTATACAGAATTAGCCTAAAACTGGGAACTAATCCTCTCATAATTGTGGTTGTTTTGTACCCTGATCCTTTAAGGAAAGTGAGATTAAGAAATTTTGTAATTTTTTTGCTTGCAAAAATATGTGCATACTACATATATGTGGGACTTTCTCGTAGTAAATGTGTATGTCAAATTTTATGTAACTTGTTTCTTGAGAGGCTGTTGGGTAGCCATCAAAAATGCGTTGTTAATCCACTAGAAAATATATTGCTTTTCCAATTATTGATCTGTTGCTGTTAGAGAAAATCAACAAGCCTTTTCTAAGGATTTTTAATGGCTTCCCATGCATTAAATACAATTTTCCTTTAAAGCCTATTTACAGAAAATGTGTTGGCACATCCTTGCATTGTTCTACGTCGTCAGTGTCAGGTATGTCTTTTGTATTACCTATTTTAAGCTCCTGTGTGCTGTCATATCTCTGTATTTTCATACATATACGTATGAAAGTATGTAGTATAGGAAGCTTTGCAATTTTTAGGGGGATTCTGCTACATTAACAAGTCTTTGCTTGTAGAATACACGTTTTCTGCTTTGCAGTTTAGTTTATTTTGAAAAATCTTGCTGATTTTTGTTTGGGCAGTGGAAAGTGAATTACAGTAAGTGTTTTGGGGTCTGCAGAGCAACTTTCAGATCCCCATTTACAAGCAGGATGCTTTGTTTCATAGGTTCTGATTTATGTATGGTTTACTGTTTAAACTTTCAATATACAAGCACTTAAAGTGGCTACCCATTTCCCTAAATTTCAGTGAGAATTTACTCATTTTTAGCTGATCTTTACAGAGATAAAATTCTTAATTTGAAAAGGCTTTATCCTTCAGAGTTGTGGTATTTCCAAGTGTGTTTCTAAGACTGCCATTATTTATATTTTTAACAGGTTAACTATCACGCACGGAATTATCATCTCTCACCATTTACTATTGTCAATATCATGTACTGCATCAATAAGACTCAGGTTAGTATTTGGTGTCAGGCTTTATCTGAGCACTGAGAGTTCCTACACCATGTATGTACATTGAAATCTCTAAGTTTTTACGAAGATGGTGTTGAAAAACATGGCTATTAAAAGGGTTTGTTACTTTTATGGTTACAGAAATGTGTCAAGAAGATCAAGTAAACAATTATTTTTTTCAGAAGTACAGTGCTTAGTGGGGAAAGATTTATGGGTGTTAGAAAACAAAAGGTCCCTGAAACTAATTCTTTTCATTAGGGTTCTAAAAGATCATTAATCGTTATGTGGATAAAGTTATTCTTGAAGTGGCTCCTTCCAAAAATAGTATTGAATACATTTCCAATTCCACAGGGGAATGGCAATCCTTAAACTCAGATCAGAAGGCAGGAAGAAATTCTTAATTGTGAATTTCTTACGGATGTACTTTTGATAGCTTGAGCTCATTTTGGCCATAGAAAATGGTGTTAAGTTTATAATATAGAGTATTAACAGTGGGAGACATGCCTCCAAAATCATTGACAGGACTTTGAAATTACGGAAAAACAAAAATTTCTTCATAGGTTAAAAAAAGAGTTATTACCTGAATTTCATGACAAAGTGAAATGGTAGAACCCTGTGTGGTCTGAATTTACTGAAAGTTATTAATTAATAAGTTGAAAATATTTTTGAGTTTTATGTTCCATATTTCAACACACAGGGTCCAAGAGCTCTCTGGAAAGGAATGGGCAGCACTTTCATTGTTCAGGGCATAACCCTGGGAACAGAAGGCATCATCAGTGAATTTACACCTTTGCCAAGGTATTGTGTGGTGGATTTTTTTACTGCTTCTAACAAATTTAATAAATTGATGACTTATTTTCAAAGTGTTAGTAAGGCTGTTTGAAAAATATTACGTCATGAGAACAATCAGACATGATATAACTGTTTCCAAACGCAGTGTGGTTGTCTTGAAAAGACAATCTTATAATCCATAAATACTGAGGGATTCTTTCTGGGAGCTTTATTTATTTATGTCTGCTTGCTGGTCTGAGTATAGAAATAATACAAGTTGGTCTTTGGTATTCAACTCTGTAATTAAAAAAAAAATCACAATTTTCTTCTTGTATTTAGGTTTTTATTGTGTGGTAATAGCAAATACCATACCTAAGGTAAAAATTCTCAATCTTATTAATCTAAATACAGAAAACTTGCACAGCTAATAAGCCAGCACTGACCTTTTGCTGAATATTTGCAGTGTCTTTGGTAGGTGGGAGAACAGAATGGCCTGCATTAGTAAATGAGAAGACAGTAAATGAGCATTCATATGACTGACAGCTTTGTCTTCTGCCTTCCTTGACCAACAGCTATTGTTCAGTATTCTCATAAAAATAGATGTTACAACTAAAAATTAAGACTTCATTTAAACCAATATTCATCATTCTACATCACTGTGCCAATTTTCTGCTATGGAAGTTTAGTAGTTTTTTTACTAAAAATATTCAGAGACATGGAAACTACTCTGGATTTAAAAAGAAGAAATATGGTTAGCCTGAATCAAATACTGTTATGATGCATGCATCCGTACTAATAAAAACAGGCATTTGCAAGTTCAAAAGCATTAGCAAAAGCATTTCATATTTAAATTGTATAAAGGATATATTTAAGGTTTCTGGTCAGCTCTGTTTCATAGGTAATTGAAATTTCCAGGCATGTGCTTTCCTCCAGGCATGTTTTAGGTACAGCTCTGTGGTATGTTTAAGTTCATGAGATGTGATATAGTGTTTATAACTTCATAGTTCTGAATTCTCACAAATGTGAGGAATGATTTCTCCTAGCAGTTGGTGTTGCTGCCAAAAGAGCCAAGCCTTTCTGCTGGAACCAGGTCATTCCACTCTCATCTTTGTGGAAATACAGTATGTGAACAGTCAGAAAATTAACTGGATTGAGAAAGAGATCTGGCTAAATGGTTGTCTCATACATGCACCACCCCACGGCATGTTTCTACCAAATGCTCTCTCTTCTTTTTTGGTGGTGGCTTGCATGTTTGGGTGGTCACATGGAAGAGAAGATTATTGCTTGTAGCAGCAGTGCCAGCAAATCTGATTTAACTACATTATCAGCCTCACAAGAACACAGAGAAGTGAAATGTCAATTGTATATTATAGTTACATAAAAGAATACCCCTGTTTTAGGAGGAGCTCAGAAATGGGTGTGAATATTTTGTACTAGATAAAGTTTTTGTATAATTGTTCTTCCACTACAGGGACAGTTATGCTTTGTGGATTGACAGGTTAGGCTTTCACGCATTAGTTGGGCTGGTTTAATATTCCACATTATTTAAGTATTATGGGTAAGTGGATGTGATCCAAGTATCTGAAATACATAATGGTAAAAATGATCTTCTGCTCCTGGTTAGTGATTGACCTATGTACTTAAAAAAAGGTAGCACAATTCTTCAAAAAGAGTGAAGTCTTGCCTTTCTTGGATTACAGTTGTTTTAACTACAGGCAGTGTCTGTTGGTGATTCCTGAACAACACTTGAAGCTGAACAGTTTATAGCTTGTTACTAAAAATGCAAAATCCAGTGTGCCTAGCACTTTAGACAAGTATCTATACCTCATAGCTAGAGTATTGACTATATGCTTTGTACATACGGTCAAATACATGTGGTGTTTGAATGGTATCTTGACCTAGGTGGGTTTACATTTCTGTCAAGTGGAATGTAAACATTTGCTGTTTGCATTTTGAAGTGTGTAACTAAAAGGGTGGACAAAAAACTTCAGTTATGTCTGTACTGAATTACTGTGTAATTTCTAGTCTGATCTTTTGTACTTGATTTGTTCTTGTCTGCCAGTATATGATTCAAATTTTCAGGAAAGAAGCAACAACAGGGTAGACATAACCTAAAGAACCGAAGAGTGCAACCAAACCAAAATCAAATAAAAATGATTTCTTGATAAAAGAAAAGTATAAAGATCTTAAAGTACTCCAGTGTTCCCTGAAAATTGCTTTAAGCGCTTGTACATAAGGCTGCTAAAGAAAAGCAGAACTGGTTAACGTCTGTTGCTGTGAGAGTTGCAAACATCTTGCTAATTAATAACTGAAACCTTTTTTGATAGAATGTCTGACAAGCCCAAAAAACTACTAGAAGTTAAACATGGTTTACTAAATGTTTTGCTGTGTCTTTCCAATATGGGAAATGTTTCAACATAAATAGTAGAACACCAGTATGAAAACTGGTTGTTGACACTCCTGAAAGAATTGCTTGAGAATTACATGTGGGTGATTTTTCATATTGTGGTAAATACTTCTCTTTTTAGAGAGCTTTCACATAAATGGAACCTCAAGCAGATAGGAGGACACCTTTTACTCAAAGGGTAAGTACACCATGTGGGTTACATCCTATTTATCTAAACATAATAAAACCACCAAATGGACATAAGTTTTGTCTGCTGCTATGTTTACTTGACAAGATGCTAACAATACTTTTCAAATGCTGATTTTTTGAACAATCTTGATTACGTACACCACTTTCACACGTTTTCTCATACTAGATCCCTGTGTCTATGGAACTCAATTGATGTAAAAGATTAGATTCTTTTAGACCCTAGTCACATGGAAGTAGGATTTAACTATACTTTTGACTGAAGCTTATCTCAACTTGCTGGTGTACATTTTAGTAATTGAGTTATGCTTAGTTAATTTTCTCTCAGGAGTAATTTGGTAGATAACTATCAACTTTCAGGTGCCTGTTTGGCTAAAATTATAGTATTGTCATTATGTTAATTCTTACATTGTTAATTTCTACAGATTAACACATGTGATAGCAATGCCTTTTTATTCTGCGAGCCTGATTGAAACTGTACAGGTAACTTACATATATTTGGAACATTTAAAAAGATACTGTTAATCTTTGCAGATTAGATTATGTGGAGAAATGAATCTTTGAATTCAGGTTTATGTTGCAGTAGTTGCATTTGTTTTGCTTGAGGCTGTATGACTTAGCTGAAATGGGTGTTTACTATGAAGGGTATATTAGTGTACTATCTAGTTATCTTTAGTAAGTCTAAATCTAGAATTAGAAAGAACATTTATTGTAGATAGTTGGAATATATTGCATATGAAACAGGGATATTCTCTATCTAGGTGTTTCAGCAGATAAAACATAAAGAAGTTAAATATAAAGTTTCTTTGCTAGAAAGCAACTTAATAGGAAAGCAATAAAAAAACGAGAAAAGCCTCTCTCTCAGCTTTTTAGGTAGGTGATCTTCTCTGTAATGGATTGATTATGAAAATTCCACTGAGATCTGAGGATTTTAAGATTAGTAGCTTCAGCTGTGTGCAAGTATTTTAGTGAACAAGTGTGTGTGTGTGTATGATTTATGAAGTATGTTCTTGGGTTACTGGAGACATCATCATAAGCTTATCAGAAGCAAAACAGAGGTAATGATAGCATTTGTGAAGAATTTTATACTGTATTAATCAGTGCAGAGGAGCAACTTCGTTTGTCAGGTTTGTGTTACATTTGTGTGCTGCAAGAGGACAATGACCAGTGAAAAACCTGAAAAGTTAAAGATTGTTGGATTTCCTACTAGCAGCTTTATATTGACTTTGATTGTCTTAATTCTGGTGGACCGTACTGTTCAACAGTATCTGTTTGACACGTATCCAAGTCAGTACATTTCATCAAAATAGCTGTTAATGGTGGAAATTTGTAGCTGTCACATTTGTTCTTTTGTCATTAACATCTCAAACCTCATGGTGGCGTGTTAGGCCAAAGCAAGAATGGTTTTGAGGTGCAGTGACTGTAGTGATGTGGGACAGAGGAGGAGTCAGTCGTGGTTGCGCTGCTTAACTTGTACCTAAAGTCTGCAACAACATTATGTTCTCAGGCATTTAAACTAGTTTCTCTCCTGCACAAAATAGACCATGAAGGCTCTGCAGGTTGTTTAGTATTTCCTCAAAATTCTAAGGAATCTTCTGGTCGTTTATTCTGGCATGAGGTCGGGACACAGACCACACGGACTCAGAGACTTGGGCATTTAGGAAAACACAAAAATCCTGAATTTTGGATGTAAACCACATAATAAAGCACTGGAGTATAAGCATTAGTACAGGAAATAATGTTTCTAGCTTAATCCTATACTCACAAATGGAATGTATTAGAGTAAATAATTATCACATAATTTTTGTTTTCAGTATGTGAACAGAATTATGTTTTCACTAAGAGACAGCATGGGTAAAGAATACTACTTTAAATGCATATAATGCCATGAAAACATTCAAAACTGAACCTATTCATGTCAAAAAATGATCTTTCAACACTAGTTATATAAGTCTTTACTATGTAGATTCAAGTTCAAAGATTATAGTCATAGATTTTAAAGTAAAGGAATTTTGAATTAAATAAGTACTTCCTGGCTTTTTGCTCCAGATGTAGACATTTTAAGTTCATGACTGTTTTGCATTCTGATACTTTCAGCAGTAGGCTAAAAGTTGAATTTCTTGGTAGAAACACAGATGACTGCAATATACATTTAAAAATCCTGACCTCTTTAAGATGAGTTAATTCTTTAAAGAGAAGCTCAGTTGAATGCTGTGAAGAATGTTATAACAAGGGACTTTTATTTTTACAGCTGAGTAAGATACAATAGGATGCAAGTGTTCAACTCTTTTTTAAAAGTTGAGCAATGATGAAGTGTCAGAGTGGATGTCAGGATGATTTTGAAGTGCTCAGTACAAGTTGTAACTCCTTCTTTGTGCTTGTAGAGTGAAATCATTCGAGACAATCCTGGCATCCTGGACTGCGTGAAAGAAGGAATTGGCAGAGTTGTAGGCTTGGGAGTACCCCATAGCAAGCGTCTCCTTCCTCTGATGGTCCTGACTTTTCCCACTGCTGTACATGGAGTTCTTCACTATGTCATCAGTTCTGTTGTCCAGAAGCTTGTCCTGTTTGTTTTGAAAAGGGATAATTCCCACAACCTTCCAGCTGAGAGCTCCACTTCTGTGCAGAACATGCTGGATGCGTATTTTCCAGAACTTATTGCCAGCTTTGCTGCTAGCCTTTGTGCTGATGTCATGCTTTACCCACTGGAAACAGTTTTGCACCGCCTTCATATTCAAGGGACACGCACAATAATTGACAATACAGACCTTGGCTATGAAGTGCTTCCAATCAATACTCAGTATGAGGGAATGAAAGACTGCATAAGTACTATAAAACGGGAAGAAGGAATTAAAGGTTTTTATAAAGGATTTGGAGCTGTTATAGTACAATATACCTTGCATGTGGCAGTTTTACAGCTTACCAAAATTACTTACTCAACGCTGCTTCAAAATGTTTCTTAATCTGTCTAGGTCTGGATCTAGCACGTTGGACATGATTGACTTGCTATCCTAGTTATTGTTTAAATGGCTGAGAAAATGAACTTTGGGGAATCCAATCTGTGGATTCTCCTTACACTGTAGAACAACTTGTATTAAAAATGGGGATATAGTTTCCAAAGTGTAATTAAAAGAGGACTGTTTAAAAATAACAGACACAAAAAATTGAATATGTTATATGCAGTCATACAAAGGGGATCAGATTTTAAATGTGATTGCATTGAGTATTTACTTTTCCTCTTACCAGTTCTCTGACATAAGGAATGGATATGAATTGTCAGTATCTGCTTTATAAGCATAACATCTGATATTTAGTATGGACAGTTAGCCAGTGGAAAGGAATTTTATTTTCTTAAGTTATAAGAACTTGCGAGTAGGGGACTGACAGCTTTACTGATCTTTTAGGAATGTTTCCAGCTTCACTGTTAATGGAACTGTGAGTAAAATAGAAATTGTAAAAGTGACTGAAGTAGACTTAAATGTTCTCATTTACAGGTACATAAAAGACTTATTTTGCTGCAGTGTGGCAGAAGATGACAAATGGGAATCTCTTGCTTTGTATAAAAACAAAAAATGAGTATGGGGCAAAGTTGCACAGAATGCAAATTTGGTGTCTTGCAGTTTGTTTGCAAGGCTTACATTAACTGTGTGAATAAAGCAAAATAGAAACTGATGTGTGCATGTGTTAAGTGCCATTTTTAGTTGACTTTCCACTGATAACTTAAGGGTTTAGTTTTACTCTAATGCTCCAAATGAGAGTGTAATAATCATACAAATCTGTGTAGTAGTAGTAGTGGTGGTGTTCAAAGTGTACAGAAAGCCTAAAAAACAATTGGCTGTTCCTGGAGTTTCTCTTCTGTTAGATTGGAGGGATGTGTATAAAGTTGTCTCCTTAACTATTTAGCACTGATGTATGTAATTTAAAATCTCTGCTAGTTTAAATATTTTGTGGAGCAGAGTTAAGTCTGTTTATGTGCAAAGGAACCACTGAAACATAAAATTTTTGCTCTCTCCCTCTTCAGACTCAGGCTGAAAATGATTTTTAATCATTCTGTATAACCTAGTCCTTAGTTTCATTGGTAAATATGGGGGATGGGAGATGGTTTTTGCAA
>VWYN01013803.1:0-17286 GCA_013400075.1 Hippolais icterina | reverse complement strand
TAGGCTGGTGGATAGGTAGATGAATGGATATATGGATAAACAGGGAGCTGGATTGTGGATAGATAACTGATAGAGTCAAATTAATGGATTGAGGATGAATGGATATTGACGGAATTGGAGCAAGTGGATTGATGATGCTGATGAGGATGAGTCCAGGAATCCAATGGGAATAGCTGCACACTCAAGGGTCCCTGGAAGGCCATGTACAGGTCGGACAGGTGGGATGACACTCCCTCATCCCTCCTGCGAGGCCAGTGCTTCCCAGTCTGGATGGAGGCGCTTCCAGCACTTCCCGCTGGGATTTGTGTATCCTCATTCCCTGCAAAGGGAGCATCCAAACTGGGCTGTCCCCACTCAGGCAAGGCACAATCCCAGGGAGGCATCTGGGATCTTCCACATTCCCAGGGCCACCACTTGGGCTGGGAATTGCTGCAGTAGTGGGAATTTTTTTTTCTCTAGCTCTCTTGTGGAGCGACCTCTCCTCCGTCTTCCCCCACAGACGGAGCCTCAATTAAATTCAGGAATCCATTTTTTTAATAGAAATTTCACCTCAGCTCCCTGCTGGGCCATTAAAGCCATTATGGCAGAGTTAAGTAAGGAATCCTGGGAGCCTCTGGAGCTGTCATCCCATGTTTATGGCCCAGGCAATGTTTGCTTTATTAAAGATTCAGGAGCCATTTCCGAACACCTCCGTTCTGTCCTTCCCATTATAGGCCGGACCCTGGCGAAAGGGTGACTGCAGGGAAAAAGAGGATTGCTCCTGAGATGGGAAAAAAAAACAGGATGGGGTTGCTGGGAAAGTCTAAGGGCATGGCAGGAGCTAGAGAAAAAGGGAAGAGGAGAGGCGGGGGGTTTATTCCAAAACCCTGCTNGGCGAAAGGGTGACTGCAGGGAAAAAGAGGATTGCTCCTGAGATGGGAAAAAAAAACAGGATGGGGTTGCTGGGAAAGTCTAAGGGCATGGCAGGAGCTAGAGAAAAAGGGAAGAGGAGAGGCGGGAGTTTTATCCCAAAGCACTGCTGGGTGCTGTGATGAAGCTTTTCCAGCTGCTGCAGGGTTTGGTTTTCCCTGTTTTCCAGGAGCTGAGCAGGATCCAACGGCAAATCCCTGCCTGGCCCAGCCACACAGGTTGCCCAGAGAAATTGTGGAATCCCCATCCGTGGAAGTGTTCAAGGCCGGGTTGGATGAAGCTCTGGGATAGGGCAAGGTGTCCCTGTCCATGGAAGTGGTTGGAATGGGATGGATCCCAACCCAAACCATTCCATGATTCTGGGATGGATTCCAATCCAAACCATTCCGTGATTTGGCCATGCAGAGCGAGACGACACCATCTGGGCTTTTCCCAAGCTATGACAAGGTCCCCACTGACTTCCACATCCCTAAAATTCCCTTCTTCCCACCACAATCCCCCATTCCACGGCCATCCTTCCTCCTCTTTTGGATTACAGAGCACAGACCCCTCAAAACCACCAATATCCTACAGAAAACAGGGATCCAAGGAGATTCCCTTCCCCATCCCTGTCTGGCTGCCAGGTCAGCTCCACCTGGGCCAGATCTAACCTGCTTCCATAGGGAAGACACTTGGGGATTCCATGGGAATATGATCAAGCACTCCCCAGGGATCACACGTGGGATGGGGTGGGATGGGGTGGGATAAGAGGTTATTCCCAGGTTATTCCTGAGTTCCCGTGCATGAGAAGGTGGCCAAGCACTCCCCATGGATCACACATGGGATGGGATAAGGAGTCATCCCCTGACTTCCACATGTCCCCCACAGGAAGCAGCTGAGGATGAGTGGCCTTGGGGACAGGCAGGTCCCTGCTGTCCCTCTCTCTCATCCCAGCTGCGCAATTCCTGGAGCTGAGCACCCTTGGGTGCACCTGAACCTCCACCCACGTGACACCCAAGGGTGGCCAGAGGACATGGAGCTACACGCGTGTCCCACATGTGACAATTCGGGACGGGGGCGGCTCAGGGATGTGGAGAACAGGATCCAGCGTGTCCCAACTGTGCCCTCTAGTGCAGCTCCACCAGGTGCCACCCCTGAACCTGTTGGTGCCACCCCTGAACCTGCTGGTGTCACCCCTGAACCTGCTGGTGTCACCCCTGCGGGTCCCGGTCCTCCAGCTGAGGTCCCCAGCCCTGGTGGCTCTGGTGACTTCACACCCCCCTGGTGAAGCCCCTCTTGGTGGCCTGATGAACTTTTTTTTTTGGTGTTTGCTGCCACCTGAGGTGACACAGAAGGGATTTTGTACCTCCGAGGTGCTGGGGGGACAGGGCCAGGAGGGGACTTTGTGCCAGGAGGGGACCTTGGGCCAGGAGGGGACCTTGGGCCAAGAGGGGATCTCGGACCGAGAGTTTGACCTTGGAAATCTTAGGGAGCACCTTGGCAAAGCTTTTAGGATCAGCCCAGGGGAGAAATTCTGTCTCTGCAGCCCCACAGGGGATGAGGGATGAACGCTCCAGTTTTTTAGGAGCCAGGGGATGCTCCCACTGCTTCCAGGAAAATTCCAGCCCTTCGTAGGATGGGGTTTGCTACGAGCTCGGGGTGTAGCTGCACTGCAATGTTTGGCTTCGCTCCTTGCACACTTTTCCCAGCAGGATTTTTTGGGATATAGGGACTAAAATTGATATTTATGCCCCTTTTTTTTTGGGATGTTCTGGACTCCAAAGCACTCCAGGGACACCCGTGCCCACCCTTGGGTGCCAGCGTGGGGTGGGAGGTGCCCGGCTGGGCAGATTTTGGGGGGGTTGTGGGCAGTGGGTGCGTTGCACAGGGTGCTGCTGCCCTCCAGTGGGCTCAGGCGGGAGAGGAGGCTGGAATTCCATGCGGATGCTTGGGAAGGCAGAGGTGGGGCTGAGGATGTTCCTTCCCATGGGATGGAGCAGGCGCCGGACCAGGGATCCCACAGAGAAATCCTGGAGCAGCAGAAGTCCTGCTCTGCCCCATATCCCAATGCTCCTGGACCAGGAGCGGTTGGAAGCAGCTCCAGGCCCTTGATCCCTCTAAAAAATTCCAAATTTATTAAGATTTATTAGCAGCTGGCCCAGTTCCAGTGTCCTGACATCCACCCCGTAGCTCTTTTCCCTCTGTTATCCCCAGGAAAAGGCAGGACCATGGATTTGGAGCCAGTGACAGCTCCGTGTGGGTGACAGTGCCAGTGGGATGTGAAGGGACAAGGACACCACAGGGACCTCCTTCTCTTGTGTCATTAATGAAGGAGGGAATCAAATCCCCTTCCCACCAGGCTGGAAGGGCTGCTCCATGGGCTGGGAGATTTTTTATTGTGGAAGGTGAAGCTCCAAGAAGAGGAAAATCAGGAAATTTGGGTGAATCCCTGTGGTTTTGCCAGGCTTTTCAGAAAAGGATTTCCAGGATGGCATTTCCAGGCTGTTTTCTGACTCAAAGGCCCTGCTAAACATCAGTGATTTAAAAAATCCCCAAAATCCTCTTTCCATCTCCTCTGTGGTCATAAGAGCTGCACGAACTGGTCGCAATCCAGGATATCCAAACATTCCTTGTTTGTTGATTCCCCTGGAGCTCCTCTCTGCATGGACAGTGAGACCTCAATTTCTCGGTAAATATAAATTTATTTTTGCCCCATTTTTTGTGGGTTTGACCACGTTTTACCCTACAGGATCTCTCTGCCTCCTGGTGAAGCTGGAGAAGCATGGAAAGATGCAGCTCCACGGATTTCAGGGAAGAGGGAAGGAGCACCAGGCCCTTGCTGATGGAGCACAGATCCCATCTGAGCACACGTCACTGGCTCCGGAGTCACGAATTTGTGGGTGGGAAAAGGATCTTCTGCAGCAAAACCACTTCACTGTGGGCGGCTTCCAAAACCTGGCACAGGAGGGCTGGCGGAAGGGGAGACTCCTTAAATTCCAAAATACTGTGCCCAAAATGAAGCTGGGTGCTGTTTTAACCCTGGCTTGCTAGACGGGACAAAAAAGCTCCCACCACTTTCCGTAAATAAATCAAAATTTGAAAATCCCGGCCTTGGTTTTTTTTTTCCATTTACAGGGCTTTAAACCCATTTTTCTCCTGTGGGATGAGTGTTCCCATAATCCAGCCTCAAATCCATGAGTTTGGTCATTCTCCTAGGATGGTGGGGAGGTGATGTCCAGGTCCCAAGGGAAAATAGGGGGTCCCACACCAAGGATTTGCTCCTTTCCAGCCTAAATTCCTGTTGATGAACTCTTCCAAAAAAAAAAAAAAAAAAAAGGGATCGGAAACTCTTCATGGAACCAAAAAAGCCGTTTAAAACCTGCTGTGTGAAGCAAAAATAACTTTCTTGACCAATTCCCTTTTTGTTTTCCAGAAGAAAAGCCCCCAAGGGATCCAACCTGAGCCCCACCCTTCATTTCCCACATGACTTCCATGACCACGGCTCACCAAATTTAATTTGGATGTTTGGGACCTTGGTTTTCCTTGGAGCAGCCCGTCCTGGATCCAAAAGATCTCTCCCAACCTCAACAGCTGCAGATATGTGTAAAAATGACCCCAAATTGGCTCTTTAGGAGGATCAGCCAGGGCTTGTTTCCCGTCATGGGTGGTGCACCCGTAATTCCCAACAAAAGCGCCACAAACTGGATTTGAATCAGTGCTTTTTAATCCATAAAAGGTGAGAATCCATGTACAAATTAAAAAACAAACAAACAAACAACAAAACAAGCCCAACGTAAAACCCTGGAACCCCTAACTCCATGGAATTAGGGAAACGATCCCAATCCCACAAAACACAACCGCAACACAACGTTGGGGTTGGGTGACGCGGGCGGAACGCGACGGCTTCTCCGGAATAAATCCCTCTCCTCCGGCTCAGAGACGTCTGCGGCGCCATCCCACGTTTTTTAGGATGTTTTTAAGGGCAAGGTGGCCTTTTCCATGACCCCACCCCCTCCTTCCCTTCCCGCTCCCACGCCGAGCAGCCGGGAGATGACGTGGGAAGCCTGGCTGCTGCAGATGGCCCCGTGCTGGAATCCAGAATCCGGTGTGGTGATGCCTCAGGCTCTGGAGAAGCCTCTTGGCCAACAGCAGAGTTAAAAAACCCCTCCTCGAGCTCATAAAACCCCAGGGTGGTTTGGCTTGGATGGGTCCTTAAAACCCATCCTGTTCCACCCCTCTGCCGTGGGACATTTTTCACTATCCCACGTTGCTCCAACCCTGTCCAACCTGGGTTTTTTTTTACTGGAAGTTTTCCTTAAATAAAATCAGGGTTAAGAGCTTGGAAAATGGATGAGGAGCCGCTAGAAGAAGTCACAATCCCAGGGGACGCTGTGGCCGCAAGATCCCATTGTTCCTTTAAACCTCCCCTAAAAATTCCTGAAGAAGTACAAAAATACAATCTCATCTCTCCCCAAGGGAATTTTCTACCTCCCAAGATCATCCAGACAGCTCCTCAGCCTTCAGAAAAAAATAACGCACCGGGCAAGAAACAGGATGGAGGAAATTTTGCCAATCTGTTTTGTGGATCCCGAGTCTCCCAGCATTTCCAGGACAATTACCAAGATGCCTGAACCCATCAGGCCAGCCCAGGAATGCTGACAGCAGTGTTTGGGAATTAGCAACATGTGCAAGATCCAACGGTAGCACAAATTTAGGAGTTTAATAATCTGGAGGAGATATCTTCCTGGAATTTTAATCTCCTCCCAGGAAAAAAAACCCCCCCCCCAAGGCTCTTAGCTATTAATCTCCTCACAGAATATTTAGGGCAATCCACATCTCCTGATTAAAAAAAAGCCAGACAACAACTGCACGTTAAATCCTTCCCTTTTCTTCCAAAGAATCCGGCTGGGCAGGTGGGCTGGATTTTCTGAGCCAGGCTGGGGGTTCATTCCCCCCAAAAAAACCACCCCAAAAGCACTAAAAATGGTCAAACCATCCTATTTTTTTTTTTGGGATAGCCCCAACTGGGAGATGCTGCCTGAGCTGGACCCTGTGATGGGATCACCACAAGCCATTGATGCCCATGCTGTCCCCTCTCCCAAAAAAGGAGAGGCTGGAAGGATCCAGCTGAAGGATTCAGCTCCTCCAGCAGCTCTTGGAGAGCAATTCCACCTCGTACCTTGCAGAGAAAGCCCAGGAGATGCTACGGAAGGTGACACTTTTGCTTTAATGGCTGGGGCTGGCTTTGGCCAAGCAGAAGACACAAACCAGGTCCTGCTTTAGCACAGCTCCCCCTGACCCCCTCAAGAGCAAAAAAAAAAATAATCCCAAAATTAACAACAAACCCGAGTTTCCCCCAGACTGAAGGGATTGCTGGATTCAGGAGCTGGGAGGTGGAGGTGCCTCGCTCACCTCTCGGCACGGATCCGACCTGTGGCGCATTCCCAGGTCTGGGAGTCCTCACAGCCCAGCCAGGATTGGGAAACTTCCCGGGCAGCCAGTCCTGGAGCTCAGGGGACAGCGTGGAGCGTGGTCAGTACATGGCCTCGTTGTCCCCCACGGCGGTGAAGGGGACGCCGCTGTAGGTGCTCTTCTTGCTCCTCTTGCTCTTCTTGCTCCACACCAGCAGCGTGCTGGCGCTCTTGCTGTTCATCAGGCTCTTCCTGCTGTTCTCCTTGTTGCTCTTCAGCACCCCTGGTCCCGAGGACATCACTGCTGCCTTCTTGTCCACCTGGGTTAGGAAAAGTTGGGAGAAAGGAGTGAAGCCAGGGCAGCACCCTGGAATTCTGTGGTTTCCCACGGGATGATGATAGTACAGGGTTCAATCTTGGTTGCATGGGAAAAATGCTTTTAAAATCATGAGAATAGATTCAAAGGAAGGTGGAAAGATTGGGTTTGGGAAGGAGAATTGGAACTAGGAACTGGGGGAGTTATCATGGTTAATCATGCACTACTGCACCTAGGTATGACTGTTTAATATAATTAAATATCATTATTGTGCAAACTTAAAGAAAATCATTAGAAACAATGAAATGGCAGCAAGAATCACAAGAAATTTTGTTTTTGGGGGTTTAGAAATTTATGCTTGGGTGGAATCAATAGAACAACATTAGTTTAATAATAGACACATTTATGTAACCAAAAAAGGGTATAAAACATGCCTGGCTTGAATGTTATATCAGAGACTGATTTGGGTTTCTGTACCCCAGCCTCCCAGAGCTCTCTTCAATAAAAATTGAATATCAATTTTTTGATATTTGAACACTAACAATGTGACTTACGGCTTTGGGACATTCCGAGCCCTGCAGGGTGATGACTCCAATGTCCACCCCCTCCTTCCCGGTGCTCTTCAGCAGCTGCACCACCTCGGCGTGCTTGGACCACTTGCAGTCCTTGCCGTTCACGGAGATGATGTAGTCCCCCTCCTTCAGCCCTGCTTCCTGCAGGGAATGAGGGAAAATGCACGTGGATGGTCAGGGAATCTTGGAATGGTTTGGAAGGGACCTTCAAGATCATCCAGTCCCACCAGGGACATTTTCTGCTATCTCAGGTTGCTCCTTGGACACTTCCAGGGATCCAGGGGTAGCCACAGCTTCTCTGGGCAACTTCTGCCAGGGCTTCAACACCCTCACATCCAGGAATTTTGTCCCAATATCCATCTAACCCTGCCCTCTGGCATTGGGAAACCATTCCTCCTCATCCTGGCACTCCATCCCCTTTTCCCAAGTCCCTCTCCAGCTCTCCTGGACCCCTTTAGGCACTGGAAGGGGCTCCAAGCTCCCCCTGGAGCGTTCTCTTCTCCAGGCTGAGGAGAAGACACAACTCTGCTCCAGATTTGGACCATGTCTGGACCACATCCCAATCTTTTTGGGAGATTTGAGTCTTCCAAAGAGGGATGTGATCCTGCTGCTAAGGAGAATGTTCCAGAGATGCTGGGATCTGGATGGATGGGTTGGTACTGAGGGAATGGGGAGACCCTTAGGGTATCCCAGCAGGATTCTCCAGCATCTTCTGATAGAAAACAAAGCTGCCTGTGTTTTTTGGATGTGCTGCCTTGTTCCAGCCACTGTCACATCCCAACACGATGGACAAGGGAGCTGGATGGGCTTCCAGCAGTTAAAAACCGAGCAGAATTCCATGTTTTCTCCTTAGCCATCCGATAAAAATTAATCTTAATCATTTCACGACGCCCACCTGCAAACCCCAGCGAGGATGAGTCTCCTCCTGAACCGTTTCAAGACCTAAAAACACCCGGAATCCCTCCAGGCAGCTCCCCCCACGGCATTCCCATGGGAATAGCCAGGAGTTGGGATACTCACAGCAGCGCAGCCCCCCGGGATGACGCCGGCAATGAGCACGGGGGAGTCTCCCCGCAGGGTGAAGCCAAAACCGTTCTCTCCTCTCATCAGGTGCACCCTCCGAGCTGGATACCACTTGTTCTTGGCTGAGAACACCGAGAGGGGGCCCTGGGATGAGGCAGAAGCACCTTTTCAACTCCCTGGAATTGTGGAGCCTTTAAAAAAATCCCAATTCCAGGGATGGGGAGGGGGAAGAAGAATAAATCCTGTCTTTGGCAGGGAAAGCAGTCCCGTCATCCAAGAAGAGATGATGGGGGTTGAGGCTGTCTGGATCTGGGGGATTCCACCAGGGGCTGGCCCAGGAGCAGGGTGGTGGGACGGGTCCCCACTTCAGGATCACTTTTCCCCAATTCTTCCTTATTTTCCCCTCTTTTCCCTGCTTTTCCACTCCCACAGGAGCAGGATATTCCTGCCTGCCCTGGGGCTGAGGTGCCCTGGGGTACTCAGAGGATGACCCCACCACAGATCCCATCACTGTCCTGAATCCCAGTCCACCTCCCCAGGACCCCAAAAACCTGAAGAGAGCAGGGATAAAGCTCCAGAGGGATTTTCCTGATGCCTCCTGTCACCAAACCCCTTCTTCCCAAAGGTCCCTTGGGAAAAGCCCACCCAAAATTCCTGTGCCTGCTCCCCTGCCACCGGAGGAGCTTTGTGACCCATTCAGGTGTCGCAGAGACAGATCCCAACCCTCCTCCTGCTGCTCCTCCTTGGAAAACCATGGGAGAGAGGGAGAAGTGGCTGCAGGAGGGAGGAATCCAGGCAAGCAGAGCATGCAGGGGGAGGAGGAGGAGATGGCTGCTCCCTTGGGATATTCCCATTCCCGGAACTGTACGTACCAGCCTGTGGAAGAGGTCGGTCACCTTCACCTGGGAGAAGTTGGGGGATTTGATTTCGGGTTTCTGCTGCGTTTTGGCTAATGGGAGGGAGAGAAAAGCACAAGACAGGGGGTGACCTCGGGCAGCTGCTGCCGTCCCAAAGAGCAACAGTGTGACCTCCGTAAAGGCCAGGACCTAAAATCCTGGAGTAGTTTGGATTGGAACTCGGAGATCATCCAGTCCAAACCCCTTCCATAGCCACCACAAACCCCCTCCCCACCCACAATCCCAAAAAAACCCCCCCCCACTCACGATGGATGTCCGGAGCCTCTCCCGTCTCAAAGAAATCCTCCTCGTGGTCGATCTCGGAATATTTGCTCAGCGAGCGCTTGTGGGCGAAGGACAGGACCTCCTGCAGGATGTCCATCTTCCTTAGGATCTTGCACAACCCGTGGATTCTCATGGCCTCCTCGTGCTTCATGATGGCTTTTTTGAGGTGAGCTTTGCCTGCCAGGGAGCGGAGGGGAGAGCTGAGCCCCACGGAGCGGCGGCTCCGGCGACGTTCCCGCTCGGCTGCCCACGGATTTTCAGGAGCGGTGCCACCACCCCGCTGTGACTCAGGGACAGCCCAGTCACGTTCCCAGCCCTAAATGGGGTCGGTCCCAGCCGATGGAGGGCTGGGGAAGGGACCTTGAAGGGGGTGACCTACTTCGCTCCCCTGACGCCGGAGCTGGCAGATGTTCCTGAAAAACCACCCCCGACGTCCCTCCTCACGCTTAACCTCAATCTCCTGAGCAAATTAACTTCTCTCCGTCGCCTCGGATCCCTCGGGAATGGGAACACGGAGAACAAGCCAGCCCCGTCCTCCTTGGGAAGGTGCAACGCTTCCCTGTTTTCTAGGCTAAGCTTTTCCTTGTCCTGCAGGTCCTGCTCTCCATCCTCTGCCCTTTGCTCCTCTCCACTTGCCTTCAGCGCGTTCCCACCCTCGGGAAATGGAAGTGGTTGGGGAAGAGGAGCTGAAATTCCGGTGACCCACGGATACCAACGCAAAGCATCTCCTCCGTGGGAAACCGCAACCAAGGCAGCCGTATCCAAGGCTGAACTCCCAGAAAAGCTCTCTCCGTGTGTCTCATGGAAACACGTGTGCCTGTGGCATTTCACGCTCAGGACACAGGGTGGCAACAGAATCCAGGGAGATGAGGTCTGCTCCAGACTCCCGGAATCCACAGCCAGGGGAATTTAAAAACAGAGGGAATGTTTTGGGGTTGGATGGAAAACAGAGAGGTGACTCCCCCTCCCTTGAGAGTTTTTATCAGATCTATAAAATGGGAAATTATGGGGAATAATAATAACAACAACAACAACAGAATAATGGAATGGTTTGGGTTGGAAAAGACCTTAAAGCTCATCTCATTCCAACCCCTTTCCATAGGGAGGGACACCTTCCACTATCTCAGGTTGCTCCAAGCCCTGTCTGACCTGATCTTGGACACTTCCAGGGATGGAGATCCACAACCTCTCCAAGCTTTTCCCTTCCTGTAAACCAAATCCAAGCTGAGCTTGGTGTCTTCACATTTATTTTTTACCAGGAATGTTGGACAGAGCTCGTTTTCCCCAGGAAAATCAGGCAGAGCTGGAAAAACAAACCACATCTGATGGTGTTGGGGTGGTGTCACCATAAAACACTTGGATTTTGGGGTTTATTTGGAGGTTTCCAGTGAAATCTGGCTGAGCATCCTGAAGGATTTTGCTGAGGCCAAGCTCATCCTTGGTGGAATCTGCCTCCTTCCACACGTGTGTGCAAGGAGGGAAAAGAGCTCGTGGTGGGAGGCAACACCCCAAATTCCGAGTGCTGAGCTTGCTCTTGATGCAGCCCCGTGGAGGAGGGGCTGCCAAAACATGACTTCAGCTGAATAAGCAGCGTCTGTTCTTTCCCTGGAGCTGAAATTCCGCATGGGAAGAAGTTCTTGTCTCCCAAGAATTCGCTGCAGCTGAAAAAGCCACCCCCTGAGCATCTGCTGTGTCTTGGTTTTCCAGCCGAGTCAGCCCAAACCAAGGAGCTTCCAGGATCTCCGTGTCCCTATGGATTTCTCCACAGCGTTAAGTGATGTTACCTGGCTCGGAACACCTGGAATTTTTCCTGTCAGAGCTGGACAGGTTGGGACAAGCACCACGAGTTGGTCCTCACACCCTCAAGGGGACTGAGATGCTTTCCTGCTTCCCAGGACATGAAATTTCCTGAGAAATCCCTCTTTTCACGGAGAGATCCCCCTAAAAACTCATCATCTGTGGGAATGGTGATGGGATCCAGGAATTTGTGCTCACCCAGCTTCCTCCTCTCCTCGGGATCCTGCAGCAGGACATGAAGGGACGGCCCCTCTGGCATGGTGACATGGAATTGCAGGAAAGCCTTCTCCTGCTCCAGCAGCTCGGCATCCGAGGGAGCTGTGGGAAGGACAGGGATGGGGATGGGATTAAGGAGAGGTCCGGGCCATCCAGTCCCACCCTGGAAGTGAGGAGAGGAAGCCACATCCTAATTCAGATGGCCCTGGCAGCACCTTCCTGTCATCCAACCAGGAATCATGGATGGGCACGGGGATGATCCCAGGGATCTGAAGTTAAGGGCAGGATTTGTCCTGAACTCTCTGTTTTTTTTTTTTCCTCTTTCCTGCCTTCCTTTGCTCCAGTGTGGAAGCAGGATTGGGAACAGAGAGCCCTGGGATTTCTCCACCTGGAGGTCACTGTCATGGAGACAACAAAATCAGGGAGTCATGGAATGGTTTGGGTGGGATGGGACCTTCAAGATAATCCAATTTTATCCCCTTTCCACGGGCAGGGACACTCCCACTTGGCTGCAAGCCCCATCCTGGCCCAGGACACTCCCAGGGATGGGGCAGCCACAAATTCTCTGGGAATTCCATTCCAGCCCCTCAACATCCTCCCAGGGAAGAATTCCTTCCCAATATCCCATCTATCCCTGCTCTCTGGCAGGGGGAAGCCATTCCCTGTGTCCTTGCACTCCATCCCCTGTCCAAAATCCCTCTCCAGTTCTCCAGGAACTCCTTGAAGCACTGGAAGGGGCTCTGAGCTCTCCCTGGTGCCTTTTCTCCAGCCCAAAGTACAACCAAGGGGGTCATTCCATGGAAAAACAGATGGATGCAGCTCTCCCAGGCTCTCCAAACCCCACACGCGGCTCTTCAAACCCTTTTTTCTAGCCCAAATTGTTCCTAAACCTCTTTGGCTCACTCAGGGTTGCATGGCAGCCTCTTTCCCCGGACACAGAGTGGGGTAAGAAACAACCCAGAACATTCCAGGGAATTTTGTAGCTCCAAACAGAGGATCCCAAAGCCTGGTGGGTACAGGGATCCAGAGGGTTGGGAACTGTCAGCTCCAGGGCTGCCTCTCCCCATGCCAGCATCCCTGAGGGATAAAACTGCAGCGTAAGGAATTTATTCCCAGCTGGTTATGGAAGAAAAAAGATTTGTTATTCTGACAAGGGAGAGGTGAGACTCCCAACAGCAGGCAAAAAAAAAAAAATCCCAAATTAGGCATTTCCTGCAGATTTCTGCTTCCCACAGTGCCTGAGGACACCAAAAATTTTAGGGGGAAGGTTTGCCCTGCTCCTTGGACCCCATGGAATTGCATCTCCATCATCATCCTCTCCTGTTTGGATCCTCAAGCCCTTCCAGCTCCACATTATCCCCCTCTCCTTGCTGAATCCAGCTTCTGCAACGCCCACGCGGCACAAGGAAGATTTTGGGCAGGCTCTGGAGCAGGGGAGGGTGTGAGGACAGTCTGGCAGCCACTGGTGTCACTGTCACAGCACCGGTTTGGGCAGCCAGCCCTCAAAAAAGCTCCTCAGCCGCCCAACAGGTGACACCAAAGGTCACCAGGTGGCACCAAAAGCCACCAGGGCCATCTGCTGCCCACCCCTGGATCCTCTGCTCCATCCCAAAATTGCTCCCAGGGTGTCGGTGGTGGCACAGATGGAGATCAGGGGTCACATCCTGGAGTCACGCTCTGAGTGACTCCGTGGAACCACGTGTACCTTGCTGCCACCACCCCGAGATTCCCAGCACATCCACCCATGAGGCTGGAAGTTAAATGAAATTTTTGGATTTAGTTTTGGTTTTTGAAGCCCTCAGCTGGCCCAGCACGAGGTGACCCAAAGGATGCTGGGCTGAGGTCGGCAGACAGGTGACCTTTATTTCCCCACCAGCTTTTTCCTCCTCTTTTTAGGGTTTTTCCCTGTGGAAACCAGAAATATGGGAAAATCTGCCTTGGGGATGAACTGCTGAGTCCATAATTTGGCTCAGAGCATTCCAAAAACTTCAAGTCTTGCGTCCATAACCTCTTTTTTTTGGGAAACCCTCCCCAAAAGCCAGGAATGATGTGGAATTAGTTCTTGGATGAGCAGGAAGCTCCCTCCAGGCCGGACACTCACCGGGGCAGTCGCAGAGGGCGATGGCAGCGAAATAATGGGAGAGGGCTTGGAAATGCTCCGACTTGACCTGGACCATGGTGGTCCAGGAGAAGGGAACGTAATCCTTGACGTGGGGCTGGCTCATGGTCTGGTGCACCAGGGAATAAACTTCTTCCACCTGGGAAGAGAGAAGAGATGGGGATGCAGGATGTCCCTCAGGAGATGGTGACAGCAGGTTGTGCTCTCCTGGAAGGTTCTGCCGACTGCAAAATCCCACCAAATCCTCTCCTTCCCAAAATCCTCACCCTTGCTGCCTCCTGAGCCAGCTGCAGGCGGGCCAGGAAGTCGTTCTGGGCACGCAGCAAGGTCATCTTCTCAAAGACACACTCCTGGACCTGGGCCACCATCAGCCTCACCAGCATGGTCAGGGAGGCTGCGCTCATGTCCAGGCTGGGAGCGTTGGAGAAGTTTTCCTTCAAGTAGTTAAAGGCACCTGGGGGAGAGAAAAACCTCCTGGGAGTTACCAGGCTTGTGAGGAAGAGAATCAAACTTTGGGATCAGGCAGGTTTACCTCCAAGCACATCGAACATCTCACCATCAGTGGTGGGTGAGAAGATCTGAGGTCCAACCTTTGCCATCTAAACCATCCTCGTGCCCAATTTCTTCTCCAAATCCATGGAGAAGTGGAGCCAGTTCCAAGCTCCATTTTTTCCACGAGGATTTGGATCAGCATCTCTCCTCTCTGCAGCTGGGACATCCTTTGGGGTGGCTGTTGGATCACCCCAACTCCCCTTCCCAACCCACACAACCAACGTGGAGCCACCTCGTGCTCCATCTGTGATCCCTTGGAGACGCCTCTTCCTACGACTGCTCCCACCCCTTCCTGCCCTTCTGTGGATTACTCCCACCTTCAGGAAAACCTTCCTGGGAAGAGGAGGACGAGGGGAAGCCACTTACCAGCTGCTTTCTGGAAGGCGTCGATGGCCTGGTTGAGGCCGGGCAGGGAGGCGCGGTCCTGCCGCGCCCCGATCTGGGTGTGCAGCGCTCCCAGGTTGAAGAGGACGCTGCCCTTCTCGAAGGCCAGAGCCCTCTGGTGGGATGGGACCCCCGTCAGGGAGTCGTACCTGCAGAAGGGAAGAGCCAACAGCTGCCCATCAACCGGTCACGGTCCCCAGAGTGTCCCTGTCATGGTCCATAAAAAGCGTCCTCACTCATGGAAAGCGGGTTGGGACCGGATGATCTCGAAGGTCTTTTCCAACCTAAACCATTCCATGATCCCCCGTGGATGCAGGAGGAGCCTGAAGGGTTTTCAGTGCTCAGGTGGCCTTGCAGACACCATTCCCATCATGGTACATCCCATGGGATTTGTGTTTCCCTCTCCCTCCCCTAATTAACCCACCCAAGGCAACAGCAAATCCAAGATCCCGGTGCCCACCACCCTCGGCAGGGATTCCAAGGTGGAAATTTGGATCCTGGCTCCCTCCCCACCCAGGTGGGACAGGGAAAGCTGCACTCACCAGTGGAAGAAGACGCCCAGGGTTTTGGTGGGAGGGAAGAACCGGCTGTCAAGGAAGTAGAGCTGGTTGTAATATTCCATCAGGAGCTCCAACCCGGCCTCGTTGCGGCTCGGGGTGCGCATGGCCTGCGGGAACGGGAGAGGGGACACGGATGGGAAAAGAGCCTGGGACAGGCTGGGAGCCCTGGAAGAATGACTGAGAGCTGGGGGTGTTCACCTGGAGAAGGGAAGGCTCCAGGGAAAACTCAGAGCCCCTTCCAGTGCCTGAAGGGGCTCCAGGAGAGCTGGAGAGGGATTTTGGACAAGGGATGGAGTGCCAAGACACAGGGAATGTGCCAGAGGACAGGGATAGCTCAGATCCTGGGAAGGAATTCTTCCCTATGAAGGTGTGAGGCTCTGAAATAGAATTCCCAGAGAAGCTGTGGCTGCCCCTGGATCCCTGGAAGTTTCCCAGGCCAGGCTGGATGGGGTTTGGAGGAGTCTGGGACAGTGGAAGTTGTCCCTGCCCACGGAAAGGGATGGAATTGGATGATCTTTCAGAGCTTCTCCAACCCAAACCCATTCCGTGATTCTGAGGTTCATCCACGGGAAAAATTTGGGTCCTTGGACACTCAAATTTTCAAGCAGCAGCCAGGGAGTTGTGCTGGAAAAACTCATGGAAATTCTGATTTTGTAAATCCTAGGGAATAAACAGGATTTTTTTTTTCCCCTCCTTTCCCAGACTGCTTTAAAATTTCCTCTTCTCCAAGGCCCACCTGGAGAGAGAGAAGTTGTTCAGTCTTGCCAGGGGTGAATTAATATTCATAAATAATAATTGCACTGTAAATTTTATTGCTGTTCATTTGTAGGTCAGCAGGGCACTGAGGACAAGGAAAATGAACAATTCCTGAATAGGAAAATGAACAATTCCTGAATAACCTGTAATATTTTGGAACCTGTAAACCAAGCCCAAGGTGCTCCAGCATGGGAATGCTGCACCCTGAAATGCAAGGATAGATATGGAATTTGATCTTGGAAAAGCCAAATTTTGGACNCTGCACCCTGAAATGCAAGGATAGATATGGAATTTGGAGAAAAGATGAGGGGACCCTCCCAAAGGAAATGTGGCATCTGATTGATCCTGGAAAAGCCAAATTTTGGAAGCCAAGGGACACCAACCTGTCGCAGCTCCATGAATTCCTTGATTTCCTTTTCAAACAGGACGCCCTCCTCTCCATAGTGCTCACTGATGAAATCCTGGATTGGGAAACAGGAGAAAACCCTGATTTTTACCATTTAAAGGGAGATTTCTGGCAGTTCTGCATAGGAGTTTTCCACTTCTTCCCACAAGGAAACCTCCACTAAGTAATCATCTCCTCCCTTTCCTGCTCTCCAGCATCTCCAGACCTTCATCTCCCACTTTTCCATGTTGCAAATCCAGCTCCTCTCCATGAATTTATTTTTTTGGCAGCTTTTCCAAACTGGAAAATGAATTTCATCTGTTTTAGGGTCGATCAATGAAACCCCAAAGCTCACCTTGAGTGGGACCAGCAAATCCAGCTCCTTGGTCTCCTTGAGTCCCAGAGGGATCATGGGAACGCTGATGGATTCACTGGAAGAGGACAAGAACCTGTTTGGTGGTTGGATTGAAAAATCTTGGATGGATCCTGTGGGTTTGGAGATTAAAAGGAAGCAGCTCCTTGCCCTGGGCTTGTGCTGCTCCACGTGGAAAAATGATCTTTCCAAAAAGATTTGGGAATGGCTGCATAAGAGGAGATGTGAAAAAAAAAAAACAAACCCCTCAAATGATCTTATTTTTCCAGCTCCTGCTTTTCCCTCACCAACACAACAGCCCCCTCTCATTATTCCCCCAAATTTCTGATAACTCGTTAATTAATCATTAACTGGGCAGGAAAAGAGGCAAAGGAAGTAATGAAAACCTGCAGAGCAAGGCAGGGAATTTGCACCCACGTTCTCCTTGAAACAAACAGCTCCAGGAGCTATAATTAGTGCAGAAAGCCATTACTGCTCATTCCCTAACGAGAATTCCACTGCAATCCAATGCCTGGAATAGACAAAGGGGGTTTTGTTTGGCCTGGGGAGGGTTTGGGGTTGTTGTTGTTGCTCCTGATTTCTTTTCAAGCCAGACCAAGCAAGTGGCAAATTGGGAAAACTGAGCATCCCTGACAGGGAACGTGCCTGGAAAAGCACGTGGATGGACACAGAAATGTGGAACCATGGAATGGTTTGGGTTGGAAGGGGCTTTAAAGATCATCCAATCCCACCCACTGCCATGGGAAGGGACAC
>VWYN01013792.1:0-16200 GCA_013400075.1 Hippolais icterina | reverse complement strand
TTTTTGGTCTTGTAACTTTGCGTTAATTTTCTCCATATTTCACAACTCCAGCCGTCGCTGCAAGAGAGGTCTGAGAGTTTCAAAAATTGAGATTGGACTCATATGGAAAAAGGAAAGGCCTTGAAGTCAGGAATATTGGGAATATTTCCTGGATTTGGCCAACTCCAGGAATTCCTTCTTGCCCGTGGGGTGCTCTTCAAAAGTTGTTTAGCTTAAAAATCAGCTAAATACTTGAAAACTTGGTGGTTTTGAGCCCCTAAAAGTCTCAAATCTTCCCTTCCTGTGGGAATTCTGGCTGGAGAACTTAATTCTGGAGAATTCTAGGGAATTTTAAACTGGTAATTCTTTTGGGAGCTCTGCTGACTGGAGTGGGAAGGAGGAAAAATTATCATAGGAATGAAAGGAATCCACAAATCATCAAAATCCAACTCAAATTTTCAGTTATCATTGGTCTGACATCCACAAATGGAATTTTCAAGGTTTCTGTTCCAAACCTGATGGATCAAGGCTTAAATGAGCTTTTATCTCTCTTTTTATTACTGTCAGATCTCAAGGTGATTTGGACTCTGGAACATTTTGGGACTTTGATGTGCAGGAGGACTTGAGACCTTACAGGGCTGTGTTTGCATGCCTGAAAATTCACGGAATTGTGGAATCCTGGAATGGTTTGGGTTGGAAAGAGCCTTAAATCCCACCCAGCGCCACCCCTGCCATGGCAGGGACACCTCCCACTGTCCCAGGCTGCTCCAGCCTGGCCTCGGGCACTGCCAGGGATCCAGGGGCAGCCACAGCAAATCTGGGAATTCCATCCCAGACCCTCCCCACCCTCCCAGCCAGGAATTCCTGCCCAAAATCCCATTTAAATCTCCCCTTTCCCAGTTTGAAGCCATTCCCTGTGTCCTGCCCCTCCATCCCTTGTCCCCAGTCCCTCTCCAGCTCTCCTGGAGCCCCTCTGCTGAGATCTTGGGAATTTTAAATCCATCCAGGGAATGGTTTAGGTTGAAAGGAGCTNGGGACTTTGATGTGCAGGAGGACTTGAGACCTTACAGGGCTGTGTTTGCATGCCTGAAAATTCACGGAATTGTGGAATCCTGGAATGGTTTGGGTTGGAAAGAGCCTTAAATCCCACCCAGCGCCACCCCTGCCATGGCAGGGACACCTCCCACTGTCCCAGGCTGCTCCAGCCTGGCCTCGGGCACTGCCAGGGATCCAGGGGCAGCCACAGCAAATCTGGGAATTCCAGCCCAGCCGCTCCCCACCCTCCCAGCCAGGAATTCTATCCCAAAATCCCATTTATTTTGAAGCAGGTACAGAGACATGCCAGGTAGCTGATGAAACAAAAAAAAAAAACCAAAAATTTTCAGAGCTTCTCCCAGTAACCAAGCAATCTTTTTTCTCCTTTTTTTTTTCTTTTTGCTGCTCTGCTGAAAAGCAGGAGAAAAGTTTGGGAATGCAGTCACTTAAGTCATGAAGAATTTAAAGTGTAAGACAATGTTCTTTTTTAGGCTGTGCTGCTACAGAAACAGAGTTTGGAAATTTTTCTCCAAGGTATTTATAGAATTCTCTCTGTTCTCCCCTAAATAATCTGAGACTTCTTTTTTTTTTTTTTTTTTCCCCTGTCTAATTCTCAAGTTTTGAAGGTTTCTTTGGGTGGATTTTTGACATTTTGATATTTTTGGGGAGTAGCAAGAATTCTTCTGAATATTTTTGCACTTAATTTGGAGGATGAAGCCAAGACATGAAGCCTTCAAGTAGCAGAGTTGGGGTTGAGCTTGGGGACACAACTGAGGAGCCCCGACCCTTTTGGGGCTGGGGATTTGGTGTCCCATAATAATCACCCTCTTCTGCATTCTCCCTGCCCCTTGCAGTGGCTGTTTTTTTGTTTTTCCAGCAGATATTTGCAGTGTTTGATCCCATTTTTCCATCTGGGAATGTGGAGGGAGCGCTGTGCTGTCCAGAGGCATTTCCAGGCGCGGAACATCTCCCGTCCACCCAGGACAGGGACAGCTCTGCCAGCTTCCCTCGGCTGCTGCTCTGCCTCCAGGGGGGTTTTTCCTCCCCAAACCCATCCCACAAAAGCACAGGATCCAGGGATCTCCCAGACCAGTGGAATTTTGAACCAGGCTGTGTTGTTATCCCGGTGGTGTGGAGCCCAGCAGGGGCTGATTTCCATTCTGTGCAGCCACCTCAGAGCCCAGCCTGCCTTTGCTTTTAAAAAGCCTGATGATGGCTCCATTTAGAGAATTTTTTTTTCCCCTTCCCGGATTGTCAATCATTAATTTCCCACTCTGTCAATCATTAATTTATCACTCTGTCAATGCATAAGGAATTCCTGTCAGGACTGAACTAACAAAGTCTGCTTTTCCCAGCTCTCAGGACTGAGCCTGATCTCATTCAGCTGCTTCAAAGCACCAAATTTCCTCCTCTATTTAAGAATAATCCTCATCTCTGGGAAGTGGGTTTTTTTCCCCTCAGATTGGTTTTAGGGTAAATATGGTTTGTTCCCCCCCCATGCCAGATTTTGGTCCTATGGTGGATGGAAATGAAGAATTCCCCACACTCAGCCCAGGTTATCTGAAGTAACAACTCTGCCTGAGGATTTCTGCATCCAGAGCTCGGTGTGAGGCTGCAAATCCTACAGAAATCATTAATTAAATAGTCCCTGAAATCATTAATGAAATCATCTCTGAACCTGTTAATGTGTGAATCCCTAATATCCCTGAAAAGCAGAAACCCAGGGTTCTCTTACAAAGATGTTCTGCACTTATGTTTGTTCATTGTTTTGCTGCATGACAGAGCTCCGTGCTCCGGACTCAACCCCGGAAAACCAAGAGGTGAAATAATTCCCTTTGCATTCTGTGCTTACAAAGGATAAGGATGGCCCAGAGTGTCCCAAAGGATGAGGAAGCTCCAGCGTAACTCAAGGATGAGAAAGCTCCAGGGTGTCTCAGGGATGTGGAATCTCCAGGGTGTCTCAAGGCTGAGGAAGCTCTAGGATATTTCAGAGGCTGGGGAAGGTCCAGGCTGTCCCAAGGATGAGGAAGCTCCAGGGTGTCCCAAAGGCTAAGGAAGATCCATGGTATCTCAGGGATGAGGAAACTCCAGGGTATCTNAACCAAGAGGTGAAATAATTCCCTTTGCATTCTGTGCTTACAAAGGATAAGGATGGCCCAGAGTGTCCCAAAGGATGAGGAAGCTCCAGCGTAACTCAAGGATGAGAAAGCTCCAGGGTGTCTCAGGGATGTGGAATCTCCAGGGTGTCTCAAGGCTGAGGAAGCTCTAGGATATTTCAGAGGCTGGGGAAGGTCCAGGCTGTCCCAAGGATGAGGAAGCTCCAGGGTGTCCCAAAGGATGAGGAAGCTCCAGGATACCCCAGAGGCTGAAGAAGCTCCAGGGTGTCTCCAGGATAAGAAAACTCCAGGATGTCTCAGAGGATGAGGAAACTTTGAGGTCTCAGAGGCTGAGGAAAGTCCAGGGTGTCCCAAAGGATGAGGAAGGTCCAGGGTGTCTCAGAGGCTGAGGAAGCTCCAGGGTGTCCTGGAGGCCGAGGAAGCTCTAGGATATCTCGAAGGCTGAGGAAGATCCATGGTATCTCAGGGATGTGGAAGCTCCAGGCTGTCTCAGAGGCTGAGGAAGATCCAGGGTCTCTCAAGGATGTGGAAGCTCCAGGGTGTCTCAGAGGATGAGGAAGCTCCAGGGTCTCTTGAGGATGAGGAATCTCCAGGGTATCCCAAATGATGAGGAAGCTCCAGGATGCCCCAGAGACTGAGGAAGATCCAGGGTGTTTCAGAGGATGAGGAAGCTCCAGGTTGTCCTGGAGGCTGAGGAACCTCTAGGATATTTCAGAGGCTAAAGAAGCTCCAAAGTGTCTCAGAGACTGAGGAAGCTCCAGGGTATCTCAAGGATGTGGAATCTCCAGGCTGTCCCAGAGGCTGAGGAAGCTTCAGGGTCTCTCAAGGATGTGGAAGCTCCAGGGTGTCTCAGAGGATGAGGAAGCTCCAGGGTATCTCAAGGATGTGGAATCTCCAGGCTGTCCCAGAGGCTGAGGAAGCTTCAGGGTCTCTCAAGGATGAGGAAGCTCTAGGATATTTCAGAGGCTGCGGAAGGTCCAGGCTGTCCCAAGGATGATGAAGCTCCAGGGTGTCTCAGAGGATGAGGAAGCTCCAGGGTATCTCAAGACATCCAGGACATCTCAAGGATGAGAAAGCTCCAAAGTGTCCCAAAGGATGAGGAAGCTCCAGGGTGTCCTGGAGGCTGAGGAAGCTCCAGGATATTTCAGAGGCTGAGGAAGCTCCAGGCTGTCCCAAAGGCTGAGGAACCTCTGGGATATTTCAGAGGCTGAGGAAGCTCCAGGCTGTCCCAAAGGCTGAGGAACCTCTGGGATATTTCAGAGGCTGAGGAAGCTCCAGGGTTTCCCAAAGGATGAGGAAGCCCCAGGTTGTCCCAAGGATGAGGAAGCTCCGGGGTATCCCAGAGGATGAAGAAGCTCCAGGCTGTCTCATTTCCATGGCAGAGCCACATTTTCCCTTCCCTGGAGCTGATCTCTCTCCATGAGGACATAAAGCCTCCGCGCTGCCTCGGGAGCGTTTAACACCATTTCTGCTTTTCCAGGAATGACTCCATAAAGGAGCAGCAAAGAGGGAGGGTCAGAAGTTTAGGCTTTATTTGGAGCTATAACTCTTGCCCTGCAATCCCATATAACTCTTGCCCTGCAATCCCATATAACTTTATTGGACTGGGTCAGTCCCTTCCCTGGATGTGGGAGCTGGATGCATCCACACGCTCCTCGTTTGCTTTTGCAGCCGTGGCTCACAAAAAAAATCATCTTTTTCACCTCCTCCCCAGAATTCTGGACCAGAATAAATCCATTCTGTCTCACTCTGTGTTTGTGCCCAGAGCAGGAGGCTCTGGGTTCCCATGAGGGGAACTCTCTTGGCTGGAGGGCAGCAGCAGGGAAATGCCTGCAGCTGGCTGGGATCTCAGGGATGTTTTATGGGGTTGGATTTGCTGGGACACAGATTGGGAATGTTGCAGTGTCCCGTGGGATTTGGGGAATGTTCTGTTCTGCTCTTGCAGCATCCCTTGAAAGGATGGGGTCTTGCCCTTCCCCAGTCCTCTTTTCCTAAATTGTTGTGGAATCATGGAATGGTTTGGGTTGGAAGGGGCCTTAAAGTTCATCCACTTCCAATCTCCATTTTTNNTTTATTTATTTATTCATTCATTTATTTATTTCTTTATTCATGTGCAGGGACATCTATTTTTAAGTGTGCTTTAAAGCAGGATTCACTTCAGTCCTTTTAATTATCTGACAAAAATGCTGGGTCGCCTGCGAGGCCAAAAATTCCATCGTGGAGGCTCCTGTGTAATTTCCTTCTGCTCCAAACCCTCCTCTGCTCCCCTGCATCACCTCCCCGGAGCCCCAGGATCCCACTGAAGACTTCAGTGTGGTTTTTTAGGGCCTTCCAGTGCTTCCAAATGGAAACCACAAAGTGGCTGTGACTGAGTGCCTCAGCTGAGCCCGTCCTCCATCCATCTGGGATATTCCTTGGTTTTCCTGCCTCTGGAATGGAATTTGTTAGCTATGGCCTCTTCCTCCTTCTCCCCGGGGTCTGCCCAGCCCTTGGAGCTTTGTCCTGGTTAATTGAGTTCCCTCACCACGGCTGATGTGGAATTCCCACCTTTGGCTGTTGAATAAAAGCATCAGCTGAACCTTGGCCCAATTAGCGAAATTGAGGTCAGAACTCTCTCCCCCTTCAATGTTATTTCTCACTTTAGGACTGTTTGGGTGCAGTGGCATCTTTTTAAATGTCCTTTAAAGCAGAATTTGCTTCAGTCCTTTAATTATCTGATGAGATTGCGGGGTCACCTCCAAGGCCAAAGATTCCATCGTGGAGGTTCTCATGTAATTTATCCAAACGCTTTCCCCAGTGAGACTGAGTCTGCTCTCCACTGAACTCCGCTGATCTTGGGCTAATTGTGAAATTATTCCTGGTTTGTGCCAGCGGGAATGAGCTCCTTGTTCTCCTCGATCCTGGAGGAGTGCAGTTCCAATTCCTGGATTTCTCTACTCCGGCAGGTTTTACCCTGACCTGCCTGGGAGCAGCTTTGGGATCACCCCAAAACAACACAAGGTCCATTAAAGCCCCCTGTGGGCAGGTCAGGATAAAACCATGGAGGACACGGAGTAGAGAAATCCAGGAGTTGGAATTGCACTCCAGGAATGAGGAGGAGAACAAGGAGCCCATTGCCAGTGGCACAAACCAGGAATAAGATCACAATTAGCCCAATTAGCCACAGGCAGCCCGAGGCAAAGCCTTTTCCTTCCCTGGATCTGGCAGAACTGGGACAGCTGGCAGAAGAAATCAGCGATGGATGTGGAGCCTTTCCAGGAGAGGGGACGGGGCTGGGAAAGGTTTGAGTCCTTTGGGAGATCACATATTGGTTTTATTTAATGTCAGCTTATTGGCTCAGGGATTAACGGTTCTACAGGTATGGGGACACCTCATTATCCTCGGGGCTTGTTAATTTGTTAATCCAATTAATACTTGATGGAAGGAAGGGAAGCAGCTCCAGGGTGTTGTGCTCTCAAGGCAAAACAGGGCCCTGGGTGTTTGTTACGACAGAGGAAGGGGGGAATGTCTGAAATTCTGGGATTTTTCATCATTTGTCCTTGCAGGAACACGCTCTGGAGTGATGGAAACAAAGCCCAGGCGGGATCATGTCAGGGAGCTCCCCTCCAGGATGTCCCTGAGGAGTCACAGAATCACAAAAGGATTTGGGTTGGGCTGGGCACCCTCAGAGTGTGTTGAACTCTCGTGGAGCTCAAAACACTCAGAATTTCAACACCCAGGCACTGTTTTTGTTAGAAATTCTCCTATTTTAGGGACAGAGGAGGGTCCAGTGAGAATTGCCAGGCCCACACTCCTCTATTCTCATTGCCAGAGTTGTGCCTTCAAGGAAATTCCTGAGTGCAGGGAATGAGCTGGTTTGGGAATGTCCTGGATATTTCCAGAATGGTTTGGGGATGTTCAGCAATCTCATCCAGTTTGGTGCCAGGTTTTACAGGAATCTCCTTTCTAATCAACCTCATTAACTGAGGAATTCTTCCTCTGCTGCTCCGGGAGCTCCAAACTCTGCAGGGGCTCAAAACACGCAGGCCTCACACAGAATTTCAACACCCAGGCACTGTTTTTGTTAGGAATTCTCCCATTTTAGGGACAGAGGAGGGTCCAGAGAGGATTGCCAGGCCCATTTCACACAGAATTTCAACACCCAGGCACTGGTTTTGTTAGGAATTCTCCCAATTTAGGGACAGAGGAGGATCCAGAGAGGATTGCCAGGCCCACAGCTCTGCTCCTCTCATTGCCAGAGTTGGGTCTTCAAGGCACTTTCTGAGTGCAGGGAACCATCCCAGGGAACGAGCTGGTTTGGGAATGTTCTGGATGTTTCCAGAGTGGTTTGGGGCTGTTCAGCAACCTCATCCAGGTTTTACAGGAATCTCCTTTCTAATCAACCTCATTAACTGCAGAATTCTTCCTCTGCTGCTCCGGGAGCTCTGAACTCTCTGCAGGCCGCAGTGTGTGCAGTAGCAAATTTCAGTGCAGTTCCCAGCACTGAAGCCAACCCAACAATGGTTCCTTTGATACTGATATTCCTGGAGGGAAAAGGAAAGAAAAGGAGCCCTTCAAGAAACGCACTGGCCTCTTTCTCCCCCAGTCCCCTGCCCTCTCATCTCCAAAGGAATTTCTTGATTGTTCTCTCCAACACCGTTACAAACTTAGTTTCAAGGGAAGGGAAAAGTGCTCTTTTTTTGGCTTTTTCTCTTTCTGCTCCCCTGAGTGCTCCTGTTTTGAGTCCTTCAGCCTGATCTCTGTTCAGCAGGGCTCCTTTGCTGACCACAAAGGCAGCAAAGAAAAGCTTTGAGCAGAAGTTACTCGCGAACTTTTTTTTTTCCCGTCTTCTCAGAAAATTTCCTAAATGGTGTGGGAGCATCGGGAGTTCAAGGTTGCTTTCCTGCAGCTTCCACTGTTTCTCGAAGGCCTTGAAATTGTCTTTGAAATCCCACAGACGTATCCACACAGCCCTGGGAGTAATTCCGAGCCATTTACTTCCAAAGGTGAGTCCTCGCAGGGAAGACAGCAGAGAAAGGGATGTGGGGTGAGTGTAACAGGTCTCTAAGTGTTTCTATCTTAACTTCAGGAGCCTCAGAGGTCACCTGGGGTGTTATTTTCCACAAAATAAAAGTGCCTGTTTATCACCACACCACGCTTATGTGTGGAGCAGCTCAGGCAGGGTGAGTTCGCCAGTTGTGATCTGGAATTGTTGAAGGGAAAAATCAAGTCAATCCTATTGATTTCTCAACAGAATGAACGTTTTTGTTGTCTTGTTTTCCTGTCCCATCTCCAGCTCTTTTCAGTTCTCACCCCCATCATTTCTTCCCCATCTTCTTTTTCCCTCTTACAAAGCAGCAGAGGCCAAAATGTCAGACGCAGCACTTCAGTTTGCCCAAAAAATCAAACAAAAAGAGATTTTTGACACCTCAGTGCTCTCAGCAGCCCCAGATTAGGTGTCAGTGCCTAAAGAGTGTAAATTAATAAACCTGTGTGGACTGGGTCTGTTTATTCCAGCTGGGAATCTCACCCTGAGTTTGTGAATTCCCAAGTTTAGGGGTCAGGACAGATTCAGGGTTTGGTGTTCTGGGGTTGAGCAGAGGCAGAGCTGAGCCCCAGTGTTTTCACCTGGGATTATGTGGGATTTCTGCTTTCACAGGAGGAAAGATTGTGTGCATCAGGGAATAACAGAACAGCTCTGGAGCAGCTGAGGTCCCCCAGCAGGGAAGAACCTCCAGGAGGACCCTGTGACATAAAAACACCAAATAAACATGAGTGTCACTGAAAATACAGCTCTGCTTTGCTGGGAGGGCAAAGTCTCACAGTTTGTCTCCTGTACGAGTTCATCAGCCAGACAGAGAGTAAATGCCAGGCTTGTTCCTGTATTTCCCAGCAGACTGACCCTATAAAGAAGATTATCCTCAATTTCCTTCCTCCTGCCTCTGTTTGTTCCATCCCTGGAAGTGTCCAAGGCCGGGTTGGACGGGNCCATTTTGTGACCATTTGGTGCCCATTTTGTGTCCATTGTTTGACCATTTGGGGTCCATTTTGGGTCCAATTTGTGACAATTTTGTGTCCATTGTTTGACTATTTTGGGTCCATTTTGTGACCATTTTGTGTCCACCTTGGGTGTAGCCCTGGCCAGGCCCTGTCCTGCTCAAGGTTTACCCTAAAG
This sequence comes from Hippolais icterina, assembly GCA_013400075.1. Classification (NCBI taxonomy): domain Eukaryota; kingdom Metazoa; phylum Chordata; class Aves; order Passeriformes; family Sylviidae; genus Hippolais; species Hippolais icterina. The sequence goes on along the minus strand of VWYN01013792.1, from coordinate 6,915 downwards.
GCCTTTCAATAAATCTCTGCTTTATTCTCCAGCTCTGTCCAGTCTCTGTTCCAGCTCAGCCCTCCCAAGCATCAGTGGGAGGTGTCCCTGCCCATGGAACTGGGTGGGCTTGAAGGTCTCCCCCAACCCAAACCTTTGTGGGACTCTGATTTTAAATCTTTCACTGCACAAGCCTCACATCTACAACTTTGGCTTTTTCTCTGGCTTCTGGAAGGTGCTGAGGAGTGAGAAAAGGGCAATGATTTTGTGTTGGGACCCGTGTGTAGGGTTTGAATCAGCAGCCAGCAGGAAGTGTCACCTGAGGCCTCAGCAGTGAATTTTGCTGCCTCCCCAGACCAGAGCTCACCTCAAAGTCAGTTGGTTTGTCAGAGGCCTCCTCTGGATTTAAAACTCTCCCCAAAGGAGGCAGGTGGAGTAAAGCCAGTGCAGACCCTGTTCTAAAGCTCTGCTCGAAATGGTAAAAAAATCTTTGTGATTTGGGCTGTGCTGCCTGCATGTCCTGAAGGTTTGTAGAATCCTGGAGTGGTTTGGGTGGGAAAGACCTTAAATCCCATCCAGTGCCACCCGTGCCGTGGGCAGGGACACCTCCCACTGTCCCGGGATGCTCTGAGCCCTGTCCAGCCTGGCCTGGGACACATTTCCTCACTTTAACCCCATTACTCCCTGCCTAACAGCAATAAAATGAAATATTTTCCTCCTTTCTTCAGCTGTGCAGAGATGTCGCTGTGACAACAACCTGTCCCGGCTATTACAGAATATCAGATGATGGAAAATGTTCTTTCCATTCCCTTCTCTCTTCTTTATTTGCTTTCCAACCTTGCCCTGTGCTTTCTGTCCTGCTCGGGGACGTTCTGCTCTCCTCCCCCTGTTCCTGCTGCTGGATTGGATCAGGAGGTGCCCCCAGGAGTGATTGACTGCAAAGGTGCAGCCGCAGATAAACCCTCCTCCAAACCACTCGTGAGCATGGAGCCGAGGGTTTATATTTAGAAATCCATTTAGGTCTCCCCATCTTGCTTAAAAATGGAATTGATAATAATAATAATAATAATACCTGGCTGGGCCGTGCACTTTATGAAAAGCAGCGAATGGGAAAGTTAACAAATGTAAAAGTTGAATTTTTTTATGGGAGCTTTGCTTTTCCAGTCAGCTTTTAAAGCCCTATTCTCATTGGAAGCAATCTACTGATACATTTAACAAATGTCAAGATGAAATGCTTCAGCAGAGATCAAAAGGAGCGAGGTTTTATTGTGCTGCTCTTGCAGCACTGATAGTCTGGATTGAACTTTCATTCTAAGGATCAATAGCTTTATTTGATCAAATATGGGGAGCTATCAAAGCCATCGGGCTCTACCTAAAGGACACTTCAGATTGAGCTGCCCCCCTCGAGAGCACCCGGGCTCTTCACTGCGGGCTTTGATATTTGCTCATGTCCCTGCTTGTTTGGAAATTGGGTTTTAATTAATTTTAAAAAAAGAAGAAAAAAAAAAGTGCTTGGGTTGTTGTCTGTTCCTGAGTACTCTCCACACTCCGTGGGCATCAAAGCCATCACGTGCCACCAAGGGACCAGTGCTGGCCCTGGGTTTGAAATTTGGTGGCTTTAGAAGACTTCAAATCCCAAGGAATTCCCAAAAAGTGATGCAGGGAGGCTGGGAAGTTCAAGCGCCTCAGTGGGGAGGACAGAATAAACCCCTTGTACTGATGGCTGAGGAGGAGGAGAAGAGGCAGAGATGTCCCTCCAGAGCTAGAAGCTCAACAATTTGGTCCCAAAACTCCACAATTTGGCCCCAAAACTCCACGATTTCCACCCAAATATCCCCCCAGTCTTTCCCTGTCTCTATCCCACCTCCACCATAAATGATTAAGAGCTTTTCCCAGAGAACTTGAAACAAACATTTGTGTTTATTTGTGTGAAAATCTGGTGGCTTTAGAAGACTTAAATCCCAAGGAATTCCCAAGAAGTGCTGCAGGGAAGCTGGGAAGTTCAAGGGGCCCCAGAGGGGAGGACAGAATAACCTCTTGTACTGATGGAGGAGAAGAGGCAGAGATGTCTCTCCCGAGCTGGAAACTCCACAATTTGTCCACAAAAGTTCACAAGTTGCCCCCAAAACTCCACAATTTTCCCCCAAACCTCCCCCCAGTCTTCCCCTCCCTCCATCCCACCTCCACCATAAATGATTAGGAGCATTTCCTGGCAAACTTGGAATAAACATTTGTGTTTGTGTGAAAATTTGGCGGCTTTAGCAGACTTAAATCCCAAGGAATTCCCTAAAAGTGCTGCAGGGATGCTAGAAAGTTCAAGGGGCCGTTGGAAGGGAGGACACAACACTCCCTTGTACTGATGGAGAAGAGGCAGAGATGCCTCTCCCAAGTTGGAAACTCCACAATTTGCCCCCAAAATGCAACAATTTGCCCCTAAAACTCAACAATTTGCCGCCAAATGTCCCCCCAGTCTTCCCCTCTCTTCATCCTACCTTCCCCATAAACGATTAGGAGCTTTTCCAGGTGAACTTGAAACAAATATTTGTATTTATCAGCAGAAATTTGGTGGCTTTAGCAGACTTAAATCCCAAGGAATTCCCTAAAAGTGCTGCAGTGAGGCTGAGAAGTTCAAGGGGCCATTTGGAAGGGAGGACACAACAACCCTTCGTGCTGATAGCTGAGAAGAAGCAGAGATGCCTCTCCCAAGCTGGAAATTCCACCATTTCCCCCCAAAACTCCCCCGAGCATTCCCCTCCCTCCATCCCACCCCCACCATCAATGATTAAGAGCTTTTGGCTGGTGAACTGGGAACAAACATTTGTGTTTATCAGCAGAGCTGCCGAAAGAGGAAAGCGGGTGGGAGCAGGTGGAGGTGGCGGAGGGGAGAAAGAATTGGAAGGACACGGGGAGGAGAAGTAAAAAAACACCGGAACTGAGCTTCCCCCCACACCCGAGAGCAGCTCGGCTAAGGGAGTTTCAGCTCCAATAAAAAGGAATGGGAGAGGGAAGTGGAGAGGGTTGGGAAGTGGTGGCAGGTCCTGGTGGGTGGAGAGGGGGCTCAGCGAAGCCCTCAGAGCATCTGTTCTCCTCTGACAGCAGGCCCTGAGCCTTAAGGCTCATTGTCATTCTTGTGACAAAAAATAAAACGTGCTTGTGCTGGTTTGAAAGCAAAACCAGTGGGAGACTCCAAGTCAGAAATACAATTTATTAAGAGGAAAAGAAAGAGGTAAAATAAAGTAAAATAAAGTAAAATAAAATAAATGCAATAGTACAAAAAAACCACTGACAGAGTCAGAACACAACCTGACCCCCTGNAGCTGACACTGTAACCTAGGACAATTTGAGAGGTCCAACAGGTGCCTTTGTGCTGGCACTGGGCCAATTACGGTGAGAGAAGCACAGAAGTTTCTGGTTCTTGTCCCTTAAAAGTCCTGGGGCATAACTGAAACTCTTTCCCTAACATGGAAACATTTCCTCAGTTGTGGGTGCCACACCTGGGTGCCAGTGCTTTGACTTCTGAGCAGCGTGAGCCGCTGGGTTTGGGAGCTCACCTGTGCCCAGGTGAGGATTTGTGTGGATGAGGGAGCAGGAGGATAAAGCAGCTCTGCGGGGATGGGTGGTAAGAGCCTCTCCTGCCAGCAGAGGTGAAACCCCAGATCCTCCCCAGTGAGGCTGACACTGGGGTTTAGCCCTGAATGCCAGCTCAGAGAGGTGCCAGCACCCCTAGAAGTGACACTACAGGCAGAAACGTGGCTTTTCTCCTTCCTCCTGTCCCATCTTTGCTGCTTTCTCGCCTTAATTTCAGCACAGCCGGGTCAGGAAAAAGGCTGGGAACAGCCTGGAGAGGAAAACTCTGCTGTGCTGGTGGTGCCAGCGGCCCAGGAGAATGAAGATTTGAGGGAATATTTCAACAGTGCATTAAATCAGCCTGCAGTGAAGCTGGTTTTATTTCACTCATCACAGCAGAGCTTGTTCGGTTTTGTCCCAAACAAATCAACAACCAAAGGAATGGCTGGGAATCATTAATAATTCAGGTGGGAAAAGAGCTCTGGGACCATCCCTGCCAGCCTTGGGACAGGGATAGATGGGATTTTGGGAAGGAATTCCTCCCTGTGAGGGTGGTGAGGGGCTGGGATGAAATTCCCAGAGCAGCTGTGGCTGCCCCTGGATCCCTGGCAGTGCCCAAGGCCAGGCTGGAGCACCCTGGGACAGTGGGAGGTGTCCCTGCCATGGCAGGGGTCGCACTGGGTGGGATTTAAGTTCTTTTCTAACCCAAACCATTCCAGGATTCCATAAACATTCACTCTTTTGAGCTCATACCTGCCCTGTGCAGGGGTTTGAGCCTGCAAATGTGCAGTGGCAGATAAACCCTCCTCCAAACCACTCGTGAGCATGGAGCCGAGGGTTTCTATTTAGAAATCCATTGAGGTCTCCTCATCTTGCTAAAAATGGAATTGGTCCAGTGGGATCTGGAATTTGGGGACACTCGTGTGACTGTGGCAGTGACAGGACATTGGGGATAACCCCTCTCCTGCCTCAGCAGGCTGAGTGTCCCCTCAAATCTTCACAGCAATCCACTGATAACGACAAAAATGCAAAGGGTTGTTCTGGGCCGGCCACCCTGAGAGCAGGAATCGTTATTTCCCTAACCAGATTTACTAATTATGGGGGTAATTAAAGGCACTGAGCAATGGCTGCTGCGTTTCCCAGCCTCTGGATTGCAGGGGCGGGGGGAGATCCTGCTGCTGATCAATTTTAGTGTTTTCCCTCCTTCCAGCTGCACTGGAATCTGTGTCCCTGCCTCTGCAGACACATCCCGGTCTTCCCTAATTAAACCCCCTGGGAGAGCAAACGATTCCACAGGTGATTGTTTAAACATCCCTGAAAATTAGCAGCTGTTGAAGAGAATCCTCATTTTTCCTGGGAAGACAACAGCAAACGTGATCACGCTGGATGGAAAACGGCACAACAGAGCCCACGAGGTGGGATTCACTGTCTGAAGTGTCAGCACCTGCTCCAGGTCCCGTTTAGAGCCTCCAAACAGGAGCTAAATTGCTCCGAGGAGCAGCCTTGGATCTCTTTATGGGGATAAATTTCATCTCCCAGCAATGCCCGTCCTGACTGAAATAAATTGCTGGAGGGAGCTGCTGTGCCTGGAAGGAAATGTTCTGCAAGGGGGGCGCAGAGATTCCTCTCCTGGCAGATTCAGTTCCATTCATGCCCTCCCAAGCACTGCAGGAAAAACGCTCCTGGTTTGCATATTCCAGCCCAAAAGAGCTGAGCAGTCAGAGCTGTGCTGGGAAGTGATGGAAAACCCGGATCTGGGCATTTGTTACTGCCTGCATCGCATTCCAGGACAGTGGAAATTAAACACCTCAGCTTAGTGGTCTCCCCTGACCATTAAAACTCTCCTGCTCTCCCTTTGCTCTTTGTCATCCGGACGTTTTGTCTTTTATCTCTCGGAGACGCCGCGAAAAATAAATTGTTTGTGAAAATCTCCAAAACAGAGAGCTGAGAGCCATTAAAAAAAAAAACAAAAAAACACGTGGAGGAGCCTTAATTGGATCTGGGGGGAAGGTTTGGGGGAATGCGCTGGAAATAAGGGGCAGGAGCTCCCAGAGAACAACCAAGGACCTGGCAAAGTGGTGGATGGGTGCTGGGTAAGGACAACCTGCCCCAGGCATCGTGGATCTGACCCTGGTGGGGGGAAGGAAGGGAGGGAAGAGGGAAATAATCAGGAAAAATAGAATTGCTTGGTTTTGGAGCTCAGGGTGTCTTGAAACTGTGGCTGCCCCATCCCAGGAAGTGCCCAAGGCCAAGTTGGACAGGGCTTGGAACACGCTGGGATAGAGGAAGATGTCCAAGGGCTGGAATTTAAAGATCTTTAAGGTCCTTTCCCACCCAAGTCCATGATTCCATGACAGAGCTGGGCTCTATTTCTCAGCTTTCAGTTCTTTGTCTCTAAAATCAACTTTTCATCAGCGAAATTACCCCTTTGAGGATGCACTTTGCCACGACAACACTTCTGAGGGTGGGACCTGTCCTTTCCTCCTTTCCAGGCTCACTGTTGGCTCCTGGAAGGGTTTTTATGGGGTGGGAGTTATCAGGGTTCACCAGTCAAACCTGAAAGGAATTAGGGATGGGAACTGTGCTGATTCCAAAACAAATCCCTGAGCTGGGGTGTGAAATCCCAGACCCCCAAGCTGAGATCCCAGACCCCTGAGTTAAAATCCCAGATCCCGTGTGCACATCCCTATTGTTGGTGGCTTGTTCTTAAGGGATTTTCAAAACCATTGGTTTTTAAATTCCAGTATTTATGCCTTTGTGGGTATTTTGTCTGTTGGAGGGAGAACACAAAAATGTCATTTCCAAAATTTCCTTCCTTAGGAGGAGCTGAAAATCCTAAATCTTCCTCCAGTCCCTGAAACCTTGGCAATGTTTTTCTCCCACTCAGCTGAGCGGGAGGGCTGATTCCACAGTGTTTAACAAAAACGAAAATGGCATTTCAGGCTTTGCTGAAGCAACGCTGCATGGAGCTGTCACTTCCCTGCTCCCTGCAAACAACCCGGGATAAAACACCCGGAATCCGGGAGCCGCAAATGGAAAATTCTTCTGGCTCCAACCCACTTCCCTTTGTTGCATCAGCAGGAGGAGTGTTTCTGGAGGAGGCAGAGTGACAGGTTGGCATCCCTGCCCAGGCACGTGACTCCTGGTTTGCTTTCTGATGGATTCCGTGGATTCTGGGGGTGTCAAAATAAAGGAAAATAATCCCGGGCAGCTCTGCTGTGAGGCAGCAGATTGGTGCTGTCTGTTTGTACAGCTGCCCCAGCTGGATTGGTGTTGTTGTTAGGGCAGTTTTGACAAACAAAGGGACAAAATAAAAGTTTAGAAGGTTTTTTGTTTATTATTATTAAATAATAATTTATTATTATTATT
>VWYN01013776.1:30056-59113 GCA_013400075.1 Hippolais icterina | reverse complement strand
CCAACCAACCAATCAAAAAAACAACCCTCCCCCCAGAACCACCCCCCAAACCCCCAAAACCCACAAAGCCTTACATGATTTTTAAAAAGGATTTTTGATTCAAATTGTAATGAAATTTAATGTATTCTAAACAACAAGTTAAACTAAGAAGCAAATCCTACTTCCCTTACCACTTCCTCTTCCCTGCAACAAAGAAAAAAAAAATCAAAAGGGCAAGATTCCAGCAAAGTTACAAAACCTTGTTAGTGTATCACTTTGACAAAGTCCATTTTAAAAACTACCTGCAACAGTTTTCTGGGATACCTTGCTTTGGAGTAAGTAAACTCACAGGGGGAACACATAGCAATCACAGGTACAATTTAAAAGTATTTAATAGTTTGTGGGGTTTTTTGTTGTTTTTTGTTGGGTTTTTTTGTTTTGTTTTGTTGTGTTTTTCTGAATGAACGCAAGTGCCCCTTTTAACATTAGAACAGAGGGAAAAAAAGCAGATGAGCTTTTGAGGACACCTTCTCATGCTGTTGAAAACTTGGCTTTGACTCTCAACTACTTTAGCTGATGCAGTTATGGGAAGAGGCCTTATCTTTATTTGAGTAGGTTTTCTTTTAATGGTAAGATCATTACAGCTATAACCAGTTTAATATTAAATATATTTCTTTTAACCATTCTTACTGAAGTAGTTGTTTCCCAGTTTCTAAACTGAAAGAAGGACTGAAAAGTTCATGAAAACAAGGTATTCTGTGTTGAAAGTTATGTGGTGGAAAAAATAGACAAGCAGGTAGGTGAAGTTTAGAGACTGGAAAAACTGAAAACTTAGAAGGTAAGATCAAGTTTAAACAAGTAGAAGACACCATTTCATTCAACTTATTATATATGTAAATAAAATAGTCTTAAATTTTATGTTTTAGAACAGAGGAGAAAGAATATTATTAGTATAATCCAACTAATAGAGCAAGAAGATACAATGCCTATTTTCAAGGGTAGAAATATACAGAAGTGTTTTCTCTGAGAAGAATAAGGTAAAATATATTTGATTTTTTATAGTGACAATAAAGGTATATCCTAAAAATGTTAAAAAAAAACCTCAAAAAAACAAAAAAGAAACAAACAAACAAACAAAAGCAAACAAACCCCCCCCACCAAAACCAACCAACCAAACAAAAAAACCACCTCAAAAAGTATTTGAAAGACCAAAAAAGATGCCAAACAAAAAAAACCACCTCAAAAAGTATTTGAAAGACCAAAAAAGATGTATTTGAAAAAAAAAGTATTTGAAAGAAGAGAGAAAAGATGAAGAGGTGTTTTCAGATAGAGTCTTGACTATTGGGGAGAATAAGAGAAAGATTGCTGGCAAAGATGAGGAATCTGGGAGTGTCAGGGCAGGCAGTTAAACAGAAGTGGATGCTGATAGACAAAACTGTCCAATCTGATTTTGGTTTTAGATTCAGCATTAGCTCAAAGAGTTTAGGGTAATAGAATCCTGTTGTGTTTCATGCCTTGTGCTATACAACACAAGATTTCACAAACAGTTAATGTAGAGAATTTCCTACTTTTAAAGGGACAGGAGACATTATCCATTACCTTGAATGTTCTCATCTTTTCCCTTCATACTTGACAAGTGGTGAGTTTTACTTTTTATGATAATGCTTGAATTTACTAATGGCTGCAAGGAACTGCTTTGCAACATGTGCTGATCAGAGAGATGGATGTCTATTCTGTGGACTGTGATAACCAAAGACATTATAGGTTTTCCAGTACTACAAGAGGTGGATGTATTTCTGTATAAAATAAACCCATACTCAATATAAACCAGCAGTGAGAGCACTCATGAAGGCATAAATGAGCAACCTAAAAGGAAGAGAAAATGTAGATGCAGTTGTATCATTCAGTGATGCATCAGTCATCACCATATATTGCTAAGAGTGGTAAAGATCTGGCAGACTCTGAAGAAACATCTGTGTGAGAAAGAGTTTCTGGAAAAGAAGATGTGGAAGATTTTTATGAAGTGAAATACATAAAGGGTATTTGGAAAAAAGCTGAAGGAATTAAACTGGCATTCTTATGGAAGGATGTCCTGGTATGAAGAAGAAACATGGTGAAATTAAGAAGGGAGATGATGAAATGGGTGCTCTAAGCGTGAGACCTCCTAATGAGGGTTTTTAGTTTAAATGTGGATTACTAAAAGATTAAAAGTTAGAAACTTCCTTAAACTAAGAATCACAAGTAAGGACCATAAATCAAAAACTAGTCAAGAGGAGAGATGGAGTTGATAATGGTTTGTTTATCATTACTGCTGTGTCTGAATGTTCTCATCCATTGAATGAAATGCACCAAAGAAACATTTCAAGTGTCAGAACTGTAACAAAGACATCGAACTCAGATAATGTGAATCAGAGAGAAGCAGATAATGAAGTGAAGAGAGTATTTGACATAGGTGTTCAAATGATACATCTTTGATAACAAAACTGACAACTTAAAGTGCAAAGAGAGTTAGTGGAGATACCTCAGTATTACAGAAGAGTGGGCTTTTTAGCACAGTTTCATAGTTTCAGTTCATATTATGTTTTAAAGCACAGAAAATTTTGGGAACTTTGTTTTTTTACTGTTTGTAACAAATGTGCAATATCTTGTAGTGCTCCAAGATAAAATGGATTTTACACATAAAGAAAAATACATGTGCTTTCTTCAGAAACACAATTTAAGTTAATGTAAGGCTGGTTATTTTAAACTAGCAATCTCCTTGTTTCAAAGTAGTACATTTCAAGTAGCTGTGGAGATACTGAGAATGTATTCCTTCTCTTTTCCAACCGTTGTTAGGGACATAAAAGTTTCAGTGGTTTGTGTAAAACCTTTCCCATATGGAAGAGTGAGTAAAATTATAATATGATTGAATATTTCACAGTAGTGTCTCACTAACAAAATGCCTTGCCAGTACCTTTCAGTAGCAAGTTTTATACGTTGTGAGAAAGTGATGACATTTCCAAGCAATCTGCAACACCAGTTGTCTAGAGACCATGTGACTATAGCCGCAGCTTGTCTTTGAGCTTATCATTCAACATTGACAATTCTCAAGTATTATTAACTCCCAGATGAAAATAAATGCTAGATATTTGGATAAGGAAGATGTGGAAATACTGTCTAATTTTTTTTTATTTTAATGTTCGCTGAATGAAAATCTTGGAATTTTTGTAGGAGCTGGAAGGTATTTTGGATCTTCAACCAATTGCATGAATGTTCTATATAATCATTTAAATCTCTTTCTAGTTTAAAGTATAGATGGATGATAGTGGCAAAAAAGTGAAATTGGCCAAAAAAGTAGGAAAAAGCTCCTAAAATTCAGAAATATTTTAAAAATATGTTGTATTTAAAATCCAGAGGAGAGATTTCTCAATGTTTTGGTATGAACTATTATATTATTATATTGCTATATGAATGCCAGTCTGTGTTTTCAATTTACTATTTAGCAACAAATTAAATTCTACCTTTGAGATCTTGAGTTTCTTCAAAGAATCCACAGGACACCAAATATACCTTTAAGGATTCAGGGACACGATTTTGTAAAGTCAGCAGAAGCATGCTCACACTCAAATGATAGAAAAAGGACAAGCAGAGGTGAATGTGAGCAGAATAATCATTTACAGTGCTGAAACAAAGATCGGAAAAGGACCAGAAAAAAACAGCACTATACCATGAAGGAATAAATTCAACAATTTAAGAAAATGTGATATCCTAAGAAATGCTGATTCCCATCCTCAAAAACAGGAAAAATTAGGGTTTTTTTATTTGCAAATGTATGTGTACCCTTTTTTTTTCTTCCCCTTTTTTCTTGAAAGTTCATTTTTGTAGATAACTTGAGTGGCTACCTGAGGAAATTTTTGCTGTCTCCTTCATGATCACCTGCACTAAGTGTTATGTAGCTACCATCTTGTGTCACAAAAAAACCAAACCAAACCAAAACAACAACAACAAAAAAAACCCACAAAAAACCAACCAAAAATAAAACCAAAAAACCCCCAGCAATTAAACTAAAAATTGACTGCTGAAAAAAGATATGGACTCTCTTCATTTCCCTGCCCATAGGTTTTCTTCCTTCACACTGGCCTTAGCTACAAGGAAACTAAGGAAAAATATTCTTTCTTAAAAAAAAAAACCCAAAAAATCACCAAATTTAAAAAAAAAAAAGGTATTGGATCAAGCTGAATTATCTCACCCAGTACCCACAGAAGCAGCAGATCTCACAGAAGCAAAACAGTAAGAATATGAAGACAAGAACAGGAGAAAAGAGACTGTCCCACTGCAAAAGCATTTTGCCAAGTTAGTGTAAAAAATATCTTGCAGGACACACTGGTTTAGGATAAAACTTGTTAAAGGCAAAAGAAGTGGAAAAGTCATAAAGAATAAGATCTTTAAGCTGGTAGTTTGACACTATATTTTAGGCTAAAACTCAGAGAAATCTTTTGGCATGGCTACCATTTGGTGATCTTAGTTGTACATTTAAGTATTTCTAGGTAGAAACAAAGAAAAGAGAATTTATGCTAAAACAACTTCTTCATCTACCTGCGGGTAGATTCATATATTTTCATTTAGTATAGTACAATTACCAGTCTCATTTATTACCTACCAAGATGTGAAACCACAAGGTGAGGTCAAAGTATCATCAAGGGTATCTTCATCACTTCAATATCATTGCCTTAAAAAGCACTGACCAGGAGAAGTAGATGACCTCATTTCAAAATTATTACAGTACAGAGAACTCAGTTTCAACATTATAATTCATTTTCCTACAGAATATTTCAAATTTATGATCAGTTTCCTGACATATAATAGCTAATCGTTAAGGATAGCCACTTTAACATAATATGAATACGCATTTCTCCATAGGTAATACAACAGTTCCTGCATTAGCATTATTGACTAAGGTGCATTTAACTTCTTCACTAATACTTAATGGAAGGTTAATGCATAAGTCAGGAGATTAAATGGCTTTTACTTAAAACAAGTATATTGATTAAAATAACTTAGTGTGGTTTTTAAAGATGATTATATAAAAGTAGTCACACTTTTTAATATTTTATTAAATATTATGAGCAAAATGTGGGCTTCACTGACCAAAATTACTGGAAGTTATTGTACTAATTGTGCCTTGAGGTAATTATTGTTCATAGTTAACAAATGAATATTTTATACTGAAAGGTAACAAATCATTCCTGTTAAATTCAGCACTCAAAGTTATCTACATTCCATCAGTGTAGGAATTGCCCTGCTACTGTAAGCACTGTTCTCCGTACGCCACCTCCTCTTTCTTATGCATGGCACTACTGAACAACAGGGTAACCCTCCAAGTACAGATTACCTGTTCATTTCCAATAAATTGTGCCTCTATTCTCTTTTCATGGGCTAATATTGCTATTCAAATGAATGTGCTACATTTTATACACTTGGCAGCTCAAATTCCAACATGTAGCCATGAAGCTGGGCCTAGGCAAATAGTCCTGTGGAAGGTTGTTTTTAATTTGAGATTCTGCCCATATGTAACACTTAGGAGCTGATCTAATAGTTGTATGAAATAAGATGCTTGGGGCAATTTTTCCATTCATTCACTTTAGTTTCATCTCAGTTAAGTGCTTGTACTGAGAATTTTTTGCACTATGTTATGCAGGGCTTCTCTTAGGCACTCGTTATACGTTCTCTGGAGCCTTTTCACTATTGTGGAGTTGTTCCCATCAAAAAAAAAGGAGTAGTTTGGGACAAAACACTAAAACATTTCTGCAAGCACTGTGTATTAGCAGCAGGGTATTAACTTATCCAGTGTCGTTGGTGACTATTGTACGCTGCTGAGGAATAAGCTGTAGGCCAAAGTAGATGAGCCTGGTAAAGCATGTTTTGGTTATGCCATCTTTTTGATTCGGACCCGCTCTAATCTTAGGTGAATGATAAGGATAGACTGTTTGTGTTTGACTGGTACTGTGATTCTCTTTCTTTCCTGAGAGGCATTGCACCTGCATGACACCTCTCTACATCTTTCAGAAACACAGCTGATCTGTCATGGCTTTGTTTGAACTAGATTTTCAAAGGGACTTTAGGTAACAATAGTAAGAGCATATGGTGCAAAAAAGGCACTAATAACTGTGTTCCTCAAACATCCATTTGCTTACTGAGAAAAGAATGAAGACTGGCTGTAACGTTTCGTGGCTCTGGTAGAAAATACTTTTTATTTCTCTTCCTTTTAAAATTTCACTCATGCTTCTTTAAGTGCAGTACATGCTTACTAAAAGTCAAGTGGAATAAGTAATTTGTATAATAGAAAATTGCTAAGATAAGATGATAACTTTTCATGTTAGAAAAGGGATGATCACAGAGAGATAAGATATTCCAAAAAATTTTGAGTGACTTGAAAGACTGTAAGCAAGAGGCTACTCACTGCACCTCCCCAGGCAGGTATCAAAAGCAACTATGACAGTGTGTTCAAAGAAAGGAAATATTTCTGATGAAATATAGTTGCAATGGAGGACTGCAGGTTTTATAAGTGTACATGGATTTGATAACTGATTGGATATATCCAAGGAAGTAAAATCCACTATGGGATATTAAATTTAAAACTCTGCTTCTGGACAAGAAAATTCTAAGCAGAAGAAGAATTCTGGAGAAATTCCCTTTTATTTCATAAAGTCAGTCACAAACTCCTATGAGTAAGCAGCTTTAAACAAAAGACTGAAGTGAGATAGTTAGGAATAACTATTATTATATCTTTGCCTAATTTCCAGAAAAAAATCTTTGTCCTTTCAAGTTTTGTCCCAGACACAAAGGTACTTTTCTCTCTGTCCATTTTATCTGAGAAAAAAACAGTTTGGTAACACCTTCACACTCCTTTCAGTCTCATTATTTCAGAGCTTGGCTGGACATCCAGGTGGAATATTGTGGAAGTTGTTTCCAATTTTTCTTTTTAAGTCCTTGTGGGCTTGAGCAGGTACCATCTGTACTGCAGCAAGACTTTATGTGTTTAATTGTTATTAGATTCTTTATTCATTAAATCTTGAACCAGCAAAAAAAATGATGTTACCATACATGAAAAAGCCTACAGAATGTTGCTACAAAAAGGGCTGAAAGTACAAATAATGTCTGATTGAGTGATGGTGAACTGATTCAGTTTAAATTAAATTATAGTAGGTTTGCAATGAGAACTTGGGTTTCAAAAGGGCAAACCTTAATAAATTAAGGGAACTCATTACCAAAGTTGCTGACTACACTGACCTCTGAGATCTGAATGTGGAGGGGGTAAACATTTTAAAGAAATCTATCAAATCAGTGGTACTGCCATAAGATTACAGGATAGGAAATGTCAAGAGTTGGTATAAAGGAGCAGAGGTGAAAGAGAAGGGTAAGAAGAGATTAGTCTGATCTCAGTAGTATGCTAGGCTTTAGCTTTTAAAAAGCTGAATAAAATAATTGAGATAGAATAGAAAATGCATCATAGGTTTGATTAAGGCAGGACTAAACTGATATCCTTTTCTGATAATGTTTTTTTTCTGCAGTAGGAAATGCAAACTTGATTTACTAAAGTATTTGATACAGGGCCACATAGGAAATTACTACTTCATCTAGAAAGTGCAGGGATTAAGAAAATCATTGTTAGGTGGACGAAGAACTGTAAAGGACAAAAAAGGTTGCTGACAAGGATCTATTGCATTCTATGAAGGCTATTTGGGGAGTTCAAGTATCCTGGGACTGATCTGTCTATTCCTGTTAATGACATTTAAAAAGCAAAAAAATGTAGAAAGGTGCACAAGTAAAACTCACAGACAAGGAAAACTGAGTTATCAAAGAAAAAGCCATTTATAGCTATCAACTGGCCATAACTGATCCTGAGGGACTAAAATATTGGAAAATGTAAATCAATTGGTTTTGGGATGACTAACATCACGAAAAGGCAACATCAGCTGAAAAAGAGTGTTGAAGACCTGGAGATTTTGATCTTTCTTAGACTATAACAATGACTGGAAGGAGTCAGACTGACAAAGAGACTAAGTATTAAATATTTTTACTTCTTTGCACCAAGTAACAATTTACTAGTCGGAGGAAAAGAGAGTTTCTTTCAAACAGATTCAATAGTATTTTTTTCTAACAAGCCAAATGAAGGTTTAAGAAAATACGTGAAACCTTCATTAAAAAGTTTAAATTATAAAAAAGAAAAAACAAAGCCATTTATAATAGATCTTTAAAAAACTGTGAAGAAGCAATATCTGTTATGAGAGGCAAATGGACTCAGTGACCCAGAAAGCCATTCCAGTCCTGTGTTGACACACTAGAATGAAGAACACAAGCAGTAAAATGTCTATATTAACACAGATAAAAACTAAAATAACTTTTATTATATGATTCTTTAGGTCAAAAACCCTTCAACAATGTCCTAATTTCTATTGGTTTTTTTAGAATTAAACCAACACTGGCAAGGTTAATAAAACAAGTATTAAGCAAACATTTTAAAGAAAGATTAAGGTTCTATTTTTTCTTTAAATAAGAATATGAATATGCTTTTTAGCAGTTTTATTATTAAAAGACAAAAGAGCAAAGCAATGTGAATTAGCAGTAGCAACCTGTTTGAAAGCTCTGCTGCAACCTCTGGGATTAAAAACAAGTTGAATTTCTTGGGTCCAATACAGGGTGCCTGCCACAACCAGGAAGGAACAAAGCAAGAGAGGAATTTGCTGCTCTAGTGAATGGAACATCTTCCTCCATCTGCTCCAAACATAACTTTCTTCTAAGCTAAAGTAAATGTGAGAAAGAATAGAGAGAGGGATTTTTTTTTTTTTGCGTTGTTTCATCGATGTCACTGCTTTCCCATGACAAAGCGAAGACGTGGGCCTGACATTGACCGGCACAGGCTGCCTGAGGAAAAACTGCAGCTGCTCTTGTGTTGGTGCACCTCAGAGCATGCAGACACCAGAGGTGCTGCAAAGCCAGGCTGTACACTGCCTCTTGTGTGTGCCCAGGCAGCATCCGTGAGAGCAGGCGGATCACTGCGGCTGCCAGGCTGACTGAGCTGCCCTGGATCCCTCTGGGACTACTTGAGAATGACCTCAGCTTCTGAACTGTCTTTGACTGCAGCTACAACTGTTATAAACAATAATTATTAATATTTTCATTATGACATTATCATTTGAAATATTCCTAAAGTGTTCCATTTCCTTTAGCTTCCTTTAGATTTTAACTAAATATGAAATTTTACAAATCTGTAGAAATTTTTTTTTTTTTTTTTATTCAGAGATTCAGACTTGAATCTGACCTATACTAATTTGCAGAGAAGCAAACCATTTTACTTAAAATAAATCTTTTGAAATTGTATGCTTCCTAAGGTCAGCTGCTGTAATTTCAGAATGTTCAATGATTTTACTCTCCAACTTTTAGAGGTGCAAAACATAGGTTTTAGAATAAAGCCTCATCTCACCTGAAAGGAGATTTTTAATACTGCTATATAGACATGGGAAGCACTCTTCAAAGAATTTGCCTCAATTTTAAAGGACTTAGAGTAAAGTGTGTTCACCAGAGCCTTAGCTGCTAGCTGGTAATTAAATTATTAAATTATAATAATTTCTACACTTAAGAATCAGTCTCAAAGTATTATAATAAATACATTTAAAATTATATTATTTGAATTTTTATACCAAATATATTTTATAAATTTAAAAGGATGAATGTTATTAGTTTAATTTTGTTTTATGAAATTTAGTTTGTTTAAAGTCAGTAGGAAGAGTTCTGAGGACTCTTTTCCAGCATCAAAAGCTCCACAACAATTTTAAAATTGGATTTGAAAGAGAACTTAACTTATTGTGCTTAAATGTCTGTTATTTTTCAAGATCCCACTATCACCTTAAGGAAAATATTGCAGTGAAACTTAAATTCTTCCTTATTTCAGTGCATGCAGATGATGACCTACTTTGCCTTTAAATAGGTAATGTTTGAGGTCTAATATTTGCATCTGGAAGCAAATCTAGGGAGAAGACAATACTGCTCTTAAATAAAGAAAAGGACCACTCTGTTTGCTGAGCCTTCCTGGAAGTCCAGCAAGAGGATTTCCAAGGTCATATGGCTTTGAAAATCTGACAGCAGTTTAGTTCACTTGATAATGTAAATTCAGCTTTTTCTTTATTTGTGTGCAGAATGAACCATCATTAACCTAGGAATCCATATATCTCTTTGAGGAGAGGCAGTTGTCCTAAGATAAGTACAGAGCAGAGATGCCATGCCAGGAACTACATGTGGTGTCCAGCGAGAGAAATAGAGACAAATGTCCCACATCTCTGTGCCTGGCCATGGCAATGAAAATAAAAATGTCATATGTTGATATAGTTGCTGTTAAGTTCATGAGAAAAGAATAGCAGTTAAACATGTAATTTTATAAAAGCCAGTATGGAAAGGGAGCTGATTTTAAATTATAAAAATACCCACCATAGGCAATCCCTAAAACACATTCCTCTTATTAGCTCAGGTAGCTAAATTAGGGATGGAGGCATGCACTTTCATTTCCCTGGTATAGTTAACATCTGACCTTTGGCATCATGGCTTTAGCTTGGTAGTATATTTATTTACTCACACCGTGGTGATCCACAATGAATTCCTCAGCCTAGTTAGAAGGATAGAAGAAAGCAACTGAAGCCCTTCATCTCTTCCTGAGGCAGTTGCAACACAGCAGAAAAATGGTTACGAAACAAAAGTGACAAAAAGAGCAAGAAGAAAAAAAAAGGAAGGGTTGAACTGTAAGCACACTTGTCCAAAATGAGAGATTTAAATTCTGTTAGGATTATTTCATTACCTGAAAGACTAAAAGCTGTAAGAATGGGGAGTGACAAAAGTCTAATACTTCATTTGCATGTTTGGTGCTGCATTCAACCCTAAACCACTGTCTGCAAAGGCTCTGTTTTGTTATGGCAAACCATAGTACTGCTGTGGAGGCAGGAATAAGACTGAGAAACTTCCTGTAAAGATGGGAGTTAGCCCTGAACTAAACACCCTCTTGAGCCTCTCAGTTCTACTAACAGAAACAAACACATCTTAAATATAAATTGTTTTAACTGCACTCTGAGCATATTGACCGGGTCAGATTAATCAGGACACATACCACTTTCTATTTTTAGCTCTAGTTAACTTAAACAAGAAATAGATGCGCAAACTGCCTGAAGCAGAATTGAAAGCATTGCAAGAAACACTGAAAGGGGTTGTAATATTTATTGGGTAAGTTTTTAACTCGTTTCTAAGGGATATGGATGAACTGCAATTTTTTCTAATACTAGAATGCAGGAAGGAGAGAACTTTCCCGTATTCTGGTTTCAAACACATCTTTTCATTCCAAGAGTGAGAGAGTGACCCTCAGTTTAGATGCCAGTTGCACACCAAAGGCCCTCTATCTCTCCCCTCCTCAGCTGGACAGAGGAAAGAGGTTGTCATGAAAGGGTCATGGGCTGAGATTAGGACATGGAGAGATCCCTCATCAATTAAAGTCATGGGAAAAATAGACATCATTTGAGGAAACTAACTAAATGTATTGTCAACCAAGTTAGAATAGAATAGTGAGAAACAAAAACTAAATATTAAAACACCTTCCTCTCACTCCTCCTTTCTTATTGGACTCAACTTTTTTATTATTTTCTCCCTCAGAGTGTGCAGGGGACAGGGAATGGGAATTATGATCATCACATATTGTCTCTGCTGCTCCTTACTTACCAAGGAAGGGCCCCTTCTCCTTCTCCAGCATGAAGTCCCTAGCACAGGAGGCAGTCATCCAGGAACTTCTCAAATGTGAGTCCTTGCCATGGGCTACAGTTCTTCAACCCAGCATGGGTCAGTCTCAGGGTCACAGATCTCTCCAGCAAACCTGTTCCAGTGTGGGCTCCTCTCTCCAGGGGTCCACAGGGTCCACAGGTCCTGTCCAGCCTGCTCCAGTGTGTGCTGTCCACAGTGTCAGAGATCCTTCAAGAATGTCCCCCTCTCTACCATGGGTGTCCTCTGTGAGCTGCAGGTGGATCTCTGCTCCTCCATGATCTCTGTGGGCTGCAGGGACACAGCTGCCTTATTGTCATCTCACAGGGCAAGCTCTGCTCCAGCAGCTGGAGCACCTCGTGTCTCTCCTTCACCCACTGTGGATATGTGTCCCACATATTCTCACTCCTTGATCCTGGCTGCACCTGTACAGCAGGCTTTTATATTTTTTTTGGTCTCTGAGGAGCTGCCACCAATGTGCTCAACCTTGGGCAAGTCCTTTTCAAAACTGGCTGGCACTTGCCCTGGCCAACATAGAGACAACTCCTGACATCTTCTCCCAGATGCCCTCTCTGGGCCTCCTCGCTACCAAGCTCTTGCTATGCGAGTGCAGTACACCTAGATATCTGAATCCACTAATTCCATCTATATTTAAAGGAAGACGTTTTTGTAAGAATGTTACAGATTACTAGATTTCTGCTGGAAAGGAATATGAAGCTGTTAAGAAAACTAAAAAACCCCAATGCTTAATTGGTAAAACGTTGTTTATATAAATCCCTCAGTAAATATCTGAGTAAAAAAATTAGTTTTTATCTATTTCAGAGTAAGTGGTACTAAGATACAAAGGTATCAGTAAAATAGGTAGTGAAAGACATAAAATGCAAGAAAATTAAATTCAGTTTGTAATTTTGAAAATTTCAGGAAAAATAAAGATCCTCAGATTTTAAACAGTTAATTTTTGCTAAAATCCTTTGTACTGATAATATAAACACAATCATAATGATTATGTTGGTGATCATGTTAAGTCTAATGACCAAGAGAAATTTTAAATTTCACCTTCCCCTCAGGTAAGCCCTGTTGCAATAAGATGGTGAGTCCTATGTACTTAGTATAGAGCACAAAGGGAGCCTGATCATGCTTGAATGAGAGTGTTACATTGACTTGAATAGGAGCAAGATTGCTCCATCAGTCTAGATTTTCTTTCTTCTCCTTCTTCTTTTGTTTCAAATTGGTAACTCTGGATTGAGCTGTCAGTCAAAAACCTTACTAGATGAGATTCAATGGCACATTCATATTTGCAATGACATTATGGATTTTTATTAAACATATATTTACGTTTCATTTACAGTTTAACAGCAATAGACCTTTTAGAACATGAATGCTGAACAAACCTGATTGCTTCCTTGTATTATGAGTCCAACTTTGGCTTACATTTTTTACATAGAGAATGAATGTTTCCTAAATGTACATAAATTCAGCTTTTGCCCTTACTATATTCTGTAGAAGACTTACAAAGATTTTGATTATATATGGCAAATTCAGGAAAAATTACCTATGGTTTTGCCTTGCTGCATTAATTGCTCTTGACTTTGATAATTAACTCTAATCATCTACCCACACCAGGAAAGTACATTGTATTTTAGGTGCGTTTCAAAATTTTTTCAGGCAAGAAAAATAAGAGCTTACTTTCGGCAAAAGCTCAACTCTGAAGGCTTTAATTGAACAGTCTCAGTGAGGTACCTTTATTTTGGATTCCATTTGATTTAATCCTGACTTAAAAAGCATGGTGCTGATCTTGGACTGCATAGAAATACATAAAAACCTTCAAGGTGGGATAGATTTGTTGCATTACTTAAATATTACATCTTGAAAATTTCATTGTGCTTTAAAAGTATTTTTTCTCAGTCTAATATTTTTGTTTTATCTAAACTCTGCTCCCAGTGAGGTGAACTAATTTCTATATAACCAGTAACAACTAAACCCAGTTAGCAACTTTTCTGTACTAGCAGGTTTTCTATTAAATCAGATGTCATTACGTCTGGCTGAGTCAAGATATAGTTCTCTGTTTCTTTCCCTCAAAAGTTGTTGTGCAGGAGGCAATGCACCAGTTTTCAGCCTAACTGGTAAATACTTTTGTTTAAGATTTTCCAGGCAATAAAACATTTCATAAGTTAAGTACTAAATAATTATTTAAATTGTTGATTCTTGCAATATTCCAGTACTCTGCACATCCAACCCTCTCAGGCTACAGGATGACCTTCTGAGTTATCAGACTGAATGCAGGACTGAAGATGTGGCTTTCTGCAGCTTTAAAATCTATGGTTGTGAACCGTTGTCACCACACACTTTCTTTGGTATACTTAAATAATATAGAAGAATAAAATATAAGATACAGAAATACAGAAGTAATTTAGAATATATATAAAATGGTGATATTTTCACATGATATTTCTTGCATAACATGCAGGGTACTTACTGTGGTTTTTAAAATATACATTGGATGCATTTGATATTTTCAGTCTTGGCTTTTAAATGTGGTGGTCTTCTAAGCTGTTCTCTTAAGCAGTATCAGTGTATCCAAAACCCTACAAGAAATGTTATTTTAGCCTTGCATTTGTTGACATCTCTCACCTTTTTTTTTTGTTCAGTTTAGTCTTCTGATTCATCTGTACTCTCATTTTCAAGTTCTCACTGTGGCATTTTCTGTGATCACTGGCTCTTTCCCACCATCCTTCTCCTTTTATACTCATTTTCGTTCTCATTCAGTCTTTCAGAACTGTCATATTATAATCTAAATTACAATTTATAATTACGATATTTTAAAAGCTTCTAACTATACTTCCTTCTTGTCTTTTTTCTCTTTTTGATATTCTCCAGCTCTTAAAATTACTTCTCATATATTTGTTTTTTCATTTTTTTGAA
Source organism: Hippolais icterina (assembly GCA_013400075.1). Taxonomy (NCBI): domain Eukaryota; kingdom Metazoa; phylum Chordata; class Aves; order Passeriformes; family Sylviidae; genus Hippolais; species Hippolais icterina. The sequence goes on along the minus strand of VWYN01013776.1, from coordinate 44,440 downwards.
TGTTAGCTCAAATAGACATGTATTTTCTTTCAAATATGTTACTTTCTTCTAACTCAAGATAATCAGGAATTTATATATTTCTTTTTGTATCTAAGTAAGACTTTTTTATTATTATTTATATATTGTTTTCATCATTTTGGGCAGTAATTTGAATGAAATTAACTATATGCACCTAAACTTCAATATGATAGCAAGTATAAAGATGTCTTAGGTGATTTTGTTCTTTGCACCATTAAGCTTCACAAAAGGTGGTCTAGTTTTATACATTATAACATGTTTCATAAAAATTTCATGTTTTGATATGATCCTTTGAATATTCTGTCTTTTGTCTCCTATCTGTCAGGAACTCTGTACTATTTCTAGGCCTTCAAATCTGCAGTCTTTTTTGAAATTCAGAAAGAAGGATGGAGAAATTTGAATATAATTCCAGTCTATCCTAAAATCAAACTACAATTATTAAAACTTTATTGTGAGATATAAGAAATGGGAAGATTTATGTTCTTTAGAAAGCTGAGGAAGTCACTAAGTCAGGTCAGCACTTCTTGGAATAATATATTCATTTATTTAGATTATTATAGCATTGTGCACATTCTCCCATTCTCTCCCATTGTCCATACAGTTGTGCACCAAGGAAATTTTTAGCTATTGATAGTATTGTTATCACTCATTTTGTCTAGATATTAATTCATCAAGTATAACACTTCCTAAAGATCCTCCTTCAAATTTTTTTGTGGAAATAGCTCTCTCATGTGCTTCTGTTACTCCATTGTCTCATTCCTATGCTTTAAGAAAACACGCTGAATTTCTGCAGGATGATGGAGAAAGGAGCAACCTACCAGATGACTGAGTGCCACACTCCAACAGCTGTACTGCATCCCCACAAATATTCACACCATGAAGCTGTGATAGTTTTGTAACTGACTCATACTACCCAGCTACACCCATATCAATAAATAAAGCAGATCCATTCTGCCATGGTATGGCAGAGATCATATCCATATGTGGAAATCAGTAATTCTCTTTAATTTGTTCATGTAGTAATAGATGTTACAAAACACTGAAAAATAGGGAGACTAAGAGAACAAGTTGCAATGCAACTGAGTTGTATGGGGGTAGGATGCCCAAAGACTTTTCCCAGGAAGGTTAGTGATAAGAAGATTCTGGAAATAAACATATGAAGGGAAGCAGAAATTGAAAGCATCTTCCACTGAGATTGCCTCCTACCTTTTGTTGTGACAGTTTTTAATGTATGTGTAAACTGGCTATGTGGTTTGCAATTTCCATCCCAGAGGTTGGGACTTCAGAGTGTACATTGTTAAGAAAGCAAAGCTTGGTATTAGAGCTATTCAGGAATACCAACTTTTCCCAAAAATGGACTTCTCTCCCTGAATTGAAAAGAAATTGGCAAGAAACACACACAAGCCTGTTCTGGCTCTATATAATTACTAGATCATTCTTGCTGTGCCACAATTTACTGGGAGGAGCTTAGATACTACTCGTTAGCTGTATCCATCCCCGTATATTCTACAGCTCATTCAGTATAAATCTCAATATTTGTAGACAGTAACTTTATCTAACTATAATTCTAAGCAAATATGATGAAAATAAAGTTATAATTTCTTAGCTGTTCCTGTATGTTTTATCCTTAAAAGGAGATCCAAGATTTATTAATCCCAGCAATTTTGGTTAACACCCTTCTGGAAGATACTTCAAACTGGCAAATGAATGCCTCTCCCCACATGAGTCACCAAAAGCAAAGACTGTTTGCTGCCTCTTTTCATCCGCGATCCCAACAGAGTCTACAGTGTTATCTACCTGGATTTTCCCCTGGAGAACATATTTGCCCTCCTTGATGCCATAGATCTTCAAATGTTTTATGAGTGGTTGGGTGTGCACACGGGAAGCCTTGCTCTTATTGCCAGAAGTAGCATACTCCTTGAAAATTCCTGCTCTGCATCGCTCGTCTTCCTTTTCGTCCTCAGGGGCCTGTAGTGGTTTGACCTTGGCTGGGTGCCAGGTGCTAACCAAACCACTCTATCACTCCCTTTCCCAGTGGGACAGGGGAGACAGATTAAGATGGAAAACAACTTGTAGGTTGAAATAAGGCAGTTTATTAAAGCAAAAAACCCAAAAAACAAACAAAACCCAAAACAAACCTACCAAACAAAAAAAAATGAGCAAAAGTTTGCACACGCATAAGAAAAGGGAAAAGTTAATTTGTACCTCCCATCAGTGAGCAATATTCAGACACTTCCCAGGAAGGAGGGTCTCAGCACACAGTGTGGATGCTCTGGAAGGCAAACACTGTTGGATAACAAATGCCTCCCTCGTTCCTCCTCTCTCCCTTAGCTTTTGTATCTGAGCTGATGTCACACGGGACAGAATATCCCCTTGGTCAGCTGGCCTGGCTGTGTCCCCTCCCAGCCCCTGGATATAGTTGAGAGGGGAAGTCAGAGGGACAGCACTGCTCAGCAGTAACCAAAACACTTTTGTGTTATCAACACCTTTCCAGCGACCAATGCAAAGCACCACTCTGTGAGGGCTGCTATGGAAAAATGAGCTCCACCTCAGGCAGGCCCAACACAGGGCACTTCAGTGGTGGAACTAGGCTAAAACAAAACTCAGTGTGTCAGGAGGTTTTAAGTGAAATGTGAGGACTGAGAAATGCTGAACAGGAGAGATTATAAAAGCAAATGAGATTACAGGGAAGAGGCAGTATTAAAATAAAGAAGAAAAAGTGGAGGAGGGATTGCTTGGAGCAGGTAAAACAGAAGGTACAATGCAGAAGGAAATTGACAGAGAGAAAAGAAAAATCTGCACCCACTATAGATTGCTCTTTCAGATCTTGAAATCAACATTCTTCACTCTAATCTGTATTCAGCTTCCAAGAAGTAGAAATCTCTCTGAGAAAATAATTCTTTGGTCCTTAGCTAAGCATTTGTACAATGGAAGTAATAGCCTTTCACCTGACAAATTAAGCCACTAAAGTTTGTGAGGCACTTAAGCTGATGAGTGTTGAAAAAAGTCCGAGTTAGGTCTGTCTACAATGCAGAGGATGAATTGTGCACTGGAAAAGCACAAGATATCACAAACAACAGAGACAAGAGACAAGAATTTCCATATTTTGTACCAATAGGCAACTGATTCAGGGAAGAAAAAAACCCCACAGTCTGAGCTCACAAGTTGAAAATGGTGTCCTGATGCACAATCCTTAAGCAAGGGAGGACAACATAAATCTTGTTTTTTGAATGGTTAAATAACATTGTGCTAACAAGATACTTTTTGAACATAGTAAAAATTTTTCATCAAAGAACTAGTGTATTTTTCTGAGAGTTACTGCTCTCTAGTATTCTAGCATAATCAATAACTAAATCCATTTCTCATTGCCTTAATAGCAAAATAGCTATTATTTATGTAGCTATACAGCCATTGCTGCTATATAAATTCAACTTCTTTCCCTCTGTCTCTCTTCAGTTTGTTATTCTACCCTGAATTTCCACATTTTCCCATTTTTTCAGCCTTTTGCACAACTGTACTCTCAATTATCTAGATTTTCCTGCCCCTAATGGCATATCAAAGTGAAACAGTACAGTTATCATAACCTAACTTGGATTTACTACTTTCTACCAGCAATATCAACTTCTGTTTCAGTCCTTGCATCTTTTTCTTAAAAATGAAAATCTGCTTGTGGAGTAAATACCACATTCCTGCTCTAGATTCATAAATCTAAATGTCACTGGGATGCTTGATTCTAGTATTGTCTACTTTAATCCTGGCTGATACTTCGTGACTTGTTGGAACCTGTTAGTGTCAAGCACTCCATGGCATCTCTCCTTGTGACATTCTTCAGAAATTCCATTTTTTGTTTGTTTGGTTTTGGTTTTGGTTTTGTTTGTTGTTATTGTTGTTATTGTTTGTTGTTGCTTTGGGTTTTTTTCTTTCTTCCTTTTAGAAGAAAGAGGGTTTGCACTATTGATTATTCTTATTCATCTTACCATACTTAAAAGCCCAGAGAAATTTAAGGAAAAATTCATTAGTTTTTCTTTCTCGTTGAAAATACACAACTTAAATGGTGCACTTAATATGGTGCCTTGATATAGAAAGGAAAATTCATGCTATGATAATGCCCTTTTTACCCTATTAAAAGCTTTGGTTTTTCATCTAGACAACATGTTTTTAATTTACACAGAACTTTTCAGTCTCTTTTTTATTGTGATGCCTGTATAATATGACTAGGGCACACACAGTATGATACAACCAGTAATGACATTACACTGCCAGTATGCTGGGAGCTGGGTTCCTGTTTATGGTTAAACTCTGATTTTAATTGATGAAAATAGTTAAAGAACAGAAGCTCATGCATTTTTTATCAGCTCAGCTTGCATAGACCTCATACAATTTGTTTAAAACATACATTCAACATATTGAAAAGTGATAGTAAATCCAGGTTTAAAACCTAATTCTGAAGTCCATGCTATGCATGAATAATTACTGTTTAACAAAATTATAGATGCTAGGATAAATGCAAACCAATCCTTCATTGCAAACAGCAGAAGAGACCTAACAGATTACACAAAGAGATACCGTATGAGAATACATCCACTGAACATCCACTTAATTTGCAAGAGTTCAAAGGACATTCAATCCCAACAGAATGACATCAAAAAGGATTGTAAAAATATCTTGTCAAGCAGCATTGTTGTGCTGTCTAACTTTTTAATCGTGGCATAATGTTAATGCTATTAGAGTTTCTATAAAGACACACAGGGGTCAAGGATGCCAGAGGGAAAAAAAAAAAAAGGGGAAAAGAAGAAAAGGTTACACATGCTAATTACATTTTCTGGAGCTTAGCATGGTGGTGTGACCTATATTTATGCATTTTGGCCTGATGGTATTATTTTAAACTATTCTTTCAATATTAAATGCTTTTAGAGTGGGATATGAAACCTGTTATAGAAGAACAGGTAAAAATAAAGTATCCTTGCACTGCTGAAAGCTGATTCCCCCAATTATTTTCACTGGAAAATCTTTTATTTTCAGTTTATCCAAATTTGTGTTTCATCTCTTCCATACACAAGAAGATGAAGTAAGCAGGGTATTTGCAGAGGTACATATACGATGGATCTTCAGTAAAACTCATTTCATACCCAGATAGATCTGCAATTGCATGTGCTGAGGAGCACAAGGTTTTATTCAAGCCCCCATGCAGCAGTCATAGATATCAAATTGGTTACCTTACTGTCAATTAAAAATTAATGCCTACATGCAATCTGCACTTACTTTTACATATCTTCATTTTGTTTCAGGAAAGGGTGCATGGGCAACACAATTTAGTGTAAGAATTTTACATCTTTCATGGTGCCAGTGGTGGTGGGGAAATTCGCTGTGTCTTGGGCATTATTTTTACATCATTATTCATATTTGTACAATCTTGTACTATATTGCAAATTTGCTGTTAAATATTGCCTATGGCCTGTAGTTAGCATGGTCTATTTAAATTTCAGTTGGAGAAAAAGGCACCTTCTTTTTGTATTATGTGATCAAAATTTTGAAGCTGTGTAATTTTCTTGCTGCTCACAGAAACAAAGCATCCAGGCTCACTGAGAAAGCCTTTTCTACAAGCTATAAATATTTGCTATCTGTAAAACCTCAATGAAGGATTTAGTTATTAAAAAACTAAAGGAAGACAATTACTAATAATGATTGGTTTGAACTAATGAGATGTTTTTATGCAAATGTATGAACCTTAAATATGACCTGGAAACAAAAGGCTGCTTAACAGTTACTATTAAGCTATACATTAGGAGATCAATTAAAGAGAATTTCTTTCTAATGATCAAGCTGTATGAGAGTTGCTATGGAAACCTGGAAAAGGAGAGATTCAGAATGCAAAATAGCAATAGAAACAAAACCAATATTTGTAAACAAGTATTGTAGAATGTGTATAATCAGTTAAATAATAAAAGACTGTTTCTTTTCCACTCCAATATATTTGAAAGAAGAGCATGTTTCCACTTGAAGATGCCAGTTTAGCTGATATTTGGATGCCTTAAAGAAAGATGATGCCAAGAAAATCTTTCTGTAATCAATAACAGTTCACGAAATTACAGAATGGGATAGAAAAACAGAATGACTTCAAAGGTCTCAAGGAATTGCACAGTCATGTCATTATAAATTAATAAACATATCTGTGGCAAAGAAAGTGCAAATACAGCTGGTTAAAAGCAAGATTAATTCCTTCCCCCATACCTTAAAATAATGTGGTGCCTGTATCAAAAGAAGCTTAAAATATTCAGACTGTCTTATATGAAGGTTGCTGGTCACTTCATAAGTTTTCATTTTGTTTTTTCATCTCTATCTTATGCAGATGGTGAATACCCATGAAATACCTATAAGTATAGTGTTAAATAGCATTTTCTGTAAAAAAATATATATATAATTCTCTTACTAAGTAGGTTTTTTCAGCCCAGGTTGCAGAAGGAACAAATACAAGAAATGGAGTTTTCTAGTATGCAGAACATTATTGCCGATGTTTATGTGCAGAAACGTTCAAAGCAGGGTTGGTAATTGGAATTTCCTGTAAATATCAGGGGCCTTCTTGCAATAAACAACAGATACAATGGATTAGATGCACTCTCTCCCCCCCTTTGTTCTCCTATTTCCAAATTGTCCGTGGATGCAAAGGTTTAGCTTCTTTGCAAAGAAAAAGCGCCAGAAAGTGTTAGGGTCTGGTGGACAGGGATCTGGAGTCTGTTCTCTGAACAATGCTAAGGGCAGCAGGACCCTGAGCCCAGAGGAGACCAGTCTGGAAGCAACTACCAGCAGCTCCAACATCACAACTCTGGCCTGTTATGCTAGGGAGTGACCTGCTTCCTGGGATATGTCAGTATAGCTCAGCTGGTGATCTCTGTATTTGTCAGCTATTCACAAAGCCACACAATCCAAGCGTGTGAACAGACTGCTAAAATTACGCGTTCATTTAAGTTGTTTTTCAGACCATCCCTGACAGTCTTGAAAGCAATAAAGGTCAACCTCTTCTGAGGAACATATTCATGTGGATGAGTACATCTGACAATAAATTTGAAGGACTCTTTCATTGTGGAACTTGAAAAAGCTGCCTTAAATAAGTAACATAAGAGCATCACAGGAAAAGTTTCATGAAAAATTAAGTAAAACATTATCATCAGTACCACAGAGTAATGTGTATGTAGGATGGGAGGGTTTCTGATTGGATTTTTAATGGTTCAGGTTTAAGAAACCTAATGGAATATGGTTTTCCTAAGTTATAATTCTGCTACAGTCATGTATGCTGGGAGTACCAAAATGATGTAGATATACATATACTTAACTGAATAATTAAGTTCTATGTAAGCTTACCAATGCAAATATTTTCAAAAATCCCCTTCTCTGCTTTTTCTTGTGTCTCATGTAATCTACTACATTAACTGGTAATACTTTCTTGTTTATAAACGTTACGTGAGACTTGTTTAACCAGATTTCTGAAACAAGCCTTCTAGGATAAAATCCCCTTAAAATGTTTGCTTCGTATATTCAAGATCTTGCCTTTTGTTGCAAATGACTTATAGTCCAGAAATACTTGTGTTTTTTGACAGTGTGACTGTAGAGATGCAACTCTGAATAGAAGGCAGATATCCTTCAGGGATAAAACAGAAAAAAAAAGTAAGAGAAAAAAGGAATATTTAGCCAACCTGAAACAATAAATATTTATCAGGAAGAAAAGACTATTATTTCTGAAAGAAAATCTTTCAGACTTCCACTTCATGGGAAGGTCATTTTGGTTAGCTTCAATGAGATAATCAAGAAATCCAATTAGCTCTGTATAGAAGTTACAAATCTGTTTTCATCAAAGAACACATAGCCTACAGCACAAGCAAACAAAATGCTATTAGATTGAACCATTAAAAAGAAGAGTTGTATCCTGCTAATAAGAGAGGACTTAGAAGAATTCAGCGAGAGAGTAACTAAAGAGAAAATGAATTACAACCACTTGTCAGATCAATCCAAGCAGCTGACAATAAGTCAAGGCTCACTAAAAAATAATTTTTAAAATATTATATTTTATTGATTGATTTGTAAAATGAGCTACTGAGCTCTTAGATTCATATATTTCAACTGCAAAAATCTGTGAAATCTTATGTTAACCCAGTAATCCTTCACAATGGAAGTACAGACTCCAACTCTCTCCTCAGGGATTTCCTCAGACAGAAGGAGGCAGTAAATTTGTCTTGGAGAGTGACCTAGGGCCAGCTAACTTTTGGGATCAATGGAAGAATCAAGTTCCAAAGTCAAGGACTCAGGGAAAGTACCACCCTGAATCTGAGTTTTCAACCAGATCAGAAATGAATTCAAATGTACTCATTTGCTGAACAAACTTAATGAGATATTTGTACATATAGTCCTACAAATATTTCAGATTCAGAAACCAGCATAATCCAATACCTATATCTATAGGTTACAAGCAAAAGTGGCTGTCAAGATGTTACAAGCAGTTACTGTGTTATGTCTACAGTCTCAAACCTTGCTATAAATCACTATATACGACAAATTAACTTCAAAGTAAACTGGGTTTTTTTAACAGATAAAATAAACAAACTTTGAATTTCCTTGTTTTATTTTCAGTTAATTACTTGATTAAAATGCACATTGAGATCTCAGAGTTCAATTCTGGTAAGCTTTGCTAAGTGTTCTGAGAAGAAAACAAATATGACAAGATAATAGATTTGAATAAACAAACTAGGTTTTGGGCTAACATTAACTGCAAAATTGTATTTTTTATGATGAATTTACTCCACATTCTGCTAGCTGTATTTGATTTTTTGCTTTTAAAATGAGAATTTCTTCCTCTCTTTTCTTTTAAATCATCTGACCACTACTATATGGAAATAACCACTTTTGCTAATTACTTCACTGAGAAAAAAAATTATAGAGAAAATCAAGATGAATGAGGCACTGTGCTTTGCACAAATCAGACAGACAAGCTGTCAGCTCTGCCTAACCCATCCTTAGAACAATTCCCTTTCCCCAAGGAAGTTGTCAGGAAAATGGAGGTCCTTGTCATTTCTCCGCTTGCAATTTGGGACTTTCCTTTCACACCTAGTTTATTTCTAGAATCTTTTGACACTATTCTTGCAATTAAGTGACAAAATAATTTTTTTTCCTTATTTCATCTTTAAGCTGGCATATATACCTCTCTAGTGCTATACATATGGGCTAGGGCATGGCTAATAAATGTGTTCCTTGCTATTTTGTTCAGTCTCTGAAGTGCATTTGTCCCACAGACATGTCAAGCAGGTAGCTCTGCGTCAGCCTCAAGTGACTGAGCAAATTACCAGTGCTTGAAGACCCCAGGGAGACTCATCAGTGCTGGAGTGCCCTTGAGAGCACACAGGAGCGTGCAGAGTGTCAGTGCGGGAGCTTGCTCCCCATGAGCCCGTCGAGCAGGCCTGCTTCTCCAACATTTTATGCACAGGCAGCTTTGTGCTGGTGGATACCAGAGGTGGAGAAGTTTGTGAAATGTGTTAGGACCTCAGACTCACTGGGACCATTTGATTCTGGAGAGCAATGTTATTAATTTGTTTATATATACATATACATATACATATACATATACATATACATACAGATATATATATATATATATATACACACACACACACACATACGTATCTGGCTATAATTAGACCTTACCAAAGAAAGTCTGAGCTTGTATCTGGAGTATGAGGAAAAATATGAAAAAATAGTAGAACTGTGGGTAGCATTCATAATGTATTTTGCTCATTCCTAATAAAACTTTTTTTTCTTTTTTTTTTTTTTTTTTATAATTCTAAATTTTNGTCAGTAACGGCATTACAAGAAAAAGAAAGTTTCATGATGTATTGAAGAAATGTGTGAGTGTAGGAAAAGAAATTTAACGTGTGACAGAGCATCTGTTAGTACACACTAATAAATTCTACCTAAAAGCTGAATTAATTTCTGTGATCTGTTACATTCAAATTTATACACATATGTATTAATGCATGTGAGAGATCTGTTATGTACAAGATAATGTGTTTACTGATCACAAGCACAAATATCAAAAGCCACCAAGTTTTACAGGAGAGCTCAGTTTTAAGATAAAAGATATTTTCCCTAGATAACAAAATTGAGCAGTAAATACACTGCATATTACATAGAGATGAGCATAGCCTTATCTAGAACACCAACAAAAACATTCCAATTTAACAGTATAACCTTTGTTTTTACTCTAATTCAAGACTAGCAGAAACTGTATGCCATGCTTATTCAAGATAAAAGAGAAATATGGATGCCTGGGTAATTTATGTAAGGAGTAAAACCCTAGACAGTGACAAAGAAGCTGTCCACGTTTGGAAAGAGGAAATACAAAGACAGAATTTTGAAAAAACCCAACAACACAGGCAAAACCCCCAGAACTCTATGGAATATAAGACTCAGCTTTATTTAAGAGTTGTCTATATGGAAACATCTGGAAAGTATCAGTCTGAATTAATAAAATAAGTAAAATCACATTAAAATATATTAGCTGAACTGAGATAATATGTGAGCATGCACCTAAGGTGGTAGTAGTTCAGTTAGGTTACTTCACCCCCAAAGGGAAGTAAACTAAATCAAACTGAAGCCATGATAGGTTCAGTCACCATATGTCAGCAGTCTGTAGATACACATGGCAAATATAAGGTCATCTCAGGGCTTAGGTAAGAACCACAGGCTAAATTAACCACATAAAAAGTTACTGTGGATCATCAATAAATTATGTGTGTGTCTCAGGCATATATTTCTCAACAGAAATGTTCACAGGGTTTCAGTGTTTTTTAACTAATCCAGTTGCAACATTTGCAAATTTTTTGCAAGCATTGCTATTAAAAGGTACTAGGCAAAGAAAGTTGTCCAGATTCACTTCACTAACAGCCATTAAACTATTCAGAAATTACAAATAGATGAAAAATACAATCATATTATTTGTTTTCTTAGGGAGTATGGACTAAGATGGACTCCTCTGGATGCTAATTTATTTAATATTAAAACCCTTCCTCTACTTCCTGCAAACCACACATTTCCTGGCACTTTAAATTTCATTTTAATGTATGGAGGTAACACCCAGGTGAAAGGCTTCCATGGAGTTAACTAGAAAACTTCTTTTTTCTGTAAAATCTATTCCTTTCTGTACATCATGACTCAAAGATTGTTCACCGAGGAGCAGAACAGCCTCCTTCAGACTCAAGGTCCTGTTTCTTTGCTGGGTGTGCAGTAGGTGACACACTCGATCTCTTTCTCTTTCTTTTTCTGTTTTCTCTGGAAACAGGCTCCTCTATGTGAAGGATGTGAAGGGTGCAAAGTCTCATTTCTGACTCAGTGAAAAAAAGCCTGGTCTAAAGACTTTATCCCTTTCACCTCCTGTGCCTCCCTCTCTGCCTTTTACTCCAAGCTGCCCAGGGCCTCCCTTTCAACTGGAGTCCATATATGACACACATGGGTTTTTTATCAGGTTTTTAATCCTGTAAAAATGCTTAATGGATATGATACAGTATATGATATTAGAGATAGGATAGGAGATAGTGGAATTTTTTACATACATCATGATTATACCACTAACTGAAAGATAAAATGGAGGGTCTGACACACAAGTAAAATTATTTTTAATCCATCCAATTTTTTAGCAGAAATTTGGAACTGAAAACTGGGGACATCCACTTGCCTGTTTCAGGTAGACCAATTCTGGAACAGCAAATAGTGACTTCTAAATCATCAGAATTTTAATTCTTTTTCTTCCTTTTATAATGCAACTGTTCACCCCTCTGAGTTACCAAATGAAACTGTCTGCAGACTCAGGAATATAACAGCCTGTTATCTGGTTGAAGTGAGAAAGATTTAATTATCAATGATAGGGCCCAACGCAGTTGAAAGCACATGCTCTTCTACACCACTTTGCTGCAAGCAGTTGATTCAGAAGCTGAAACGTTTCTTTAATTTGTGCCAGCTGCTAACAGTCACCTGGAGCCATTGCCATTATTGCAATCAGACATCTCGGGGACATATCGACCATGATTCAGCTCCCCAGCCAAACTCCTTTCCATTGGTGATAGTAATTGTGGGTGTAACAAGGTTCATTATTATCTTCCCGTGCAACAAGGTCTCTCATCCCAAGCCAGAATTACTGCACTTCGTGGACTGCTGTTCAAAGGCCTCAGATCAAAGACAACAAATGAATATACAGGGTATCAGAATATATATACATTTTTAACACATGAGAGCATTCCATAAAATAAAAATATTTATTGAAATAGCATCCACCATCCACGCATATCTGAACATCTTTCTAATCTCAGATGGTAATAACATTTTCTAAGCTACTGGATATTCTTGTACATATGGAAACAAAAAAAATAGATGCTCAATTTTAAGAAAACAAGTCAACCATTTCAGTACTAAACACTTTCAGTATGAGAAGGTTGCTATAATGACATGGCCAGGAGGAAAGACTCTCTACAGAGACTAACAGATCCTGTAGAATGTGGGACTCATGGTTACAACACTCCTTTAGCACCCCTGGAAAATCTGTCATAGAAAGAAGGCAGACAATGGCATACTCTATATTATTTTTCACTTGTGGGAATCATTGCTTCAGTAGTTATACAAATCTCCTTCCAGAATCATAAATGAAACCACTGAAGTACAATAAGGAAGTGGATAACATGGGGCTATAAACAGGGTTCACTGGGAAGCATGCCAACCTGATGGCCATTGCATGTCAGGAAGTACCTCACATATCTCTGTGCATCCAACATCTATCTTCTCTGAATCTTCATCAAGATGAAACTCTCAGTGGCTGCAGAGATGTACATATGAGTAACCGTAGAAGATTTAATGTACGTAGTGTCTTTAATGGAAGATCACCAAGTACTTGGCAGATACTAAGTGCTGCCCCAGAGTCCCTATTCCTCCACAGCTCCCTGGAGTGTGCAGGAATAAGCAATGGTGGTCTGACATTTCCACTGACAGCCTTTGGCATCACCCTTCCTCTGGGAATGTGGACTTAACTTGGAGGAAATTTTTCTTCAGTGTCAGATGATGGGATGGGTATCAGAAAGAGAAAACAGGAGAAAACATTGCTTTGTCTTTCTTATCTCATAAGCCATATGAGGAAGGGCCAAAATCCTGCCTCATTTATTTCTGACTTAATGCTTTGTAAAACAGATAAATAGTTCAGTGAACAGATTAGAAAATCGGGACAGAGATAAGCACATATGATGTCAATGGCCAAGCTTCAGTCAAATATACTAAACAATATGGCTTCAAATTCAATATTGTGCTCAGATTTTATCAAAAACAAGGGCTTATCTGCAGCCTCAGACTCGAGTGAAGTACTTATTTAGTTCACCTTTTGATTAAAGTGGAAAATGACAGGGAACCAGAATACATTTCAAGCAACTTGACTGTGTATTTGTTTTTACTTAACTGTTGCACTGGAGACTATTTTCTACTCAAAGCCACCCATTCATGCTAAATCTGGTAATAACAGAGATATTTTCTTTGCCAATCACCACATTTTCTTGCAAAATTTCTGTGAGAGAAACTTATTTACGGCACCACTGGCAGCACTATAAAGTGAAAAAATTCTTATCTAAATCATGTTAATCATCATGTCTGCTCAACCTTCTGTATCCCTGCACCTACTCCAGACAGGCAAACAGCTCCCGGGAGTACAGACAGGTTTCAACCCCATTGTCAGTCCTGACAGCCCTGTTACCATGCCAGATTTCTGCATGTGACCAAACATACTGGAACAGTGTATTCCAATATAATAGACCAGATGTCTTGTGGAAGCCATGATCAGGCCGCATGCTACTGTAGAATATTTAAATTATTTTTAAGAAATTCTTTGCAAGCTTGCAACTTAGATAACTTACACTGCAGAATACGAAGGAAAATTATGCTAAATGAGACCAGAATTCTCATTTACTACATTAATTTTGACCTGTTTATAATATTTTATATAGTATGAATAAGAGCAAAAATTTTGTTTTCAAATTAGGAAGAATTCTGATGAACAAACATCCTGATTTGAAACAAAGTTTTCAAAAGCTATGCAATTATGTTTTGATTTACATGCCTGATTTTCTGTTGTTTCTTTAAGTCTATATTTTGTGCAGTCAGTCTGGGGTTTATAGCAGAAGTATAATTCATACCTTAAGGAAAGAGAAAACTTTTCAAAATACCTCAATTTAGATCAGAAGACTAAGAAAAGTATATCGGTACTATGTAATGTATAATCCCAGCTAAAAACCTGAAATACACCTAATGTTGAGCAACTAAACTATAGCATTAATCCAAAATTTTCCCATATT
>VWYN01013776.1:0-29998 GCA_013400075.1 Hippolais icterina | reverse complement strand
CTGCACTGAAACTGTTTCAACAAGATCAAATTACTAAAAAAGCTACTGGGAAAAAAAGATTAAACATTTACTTTACTGTTGCCTGTTCAAGGCAATTCAAGAACTGATAAAAAATACTTTATTTGTTCATATGTTCCTTACCTTTTATATGTACCTGCTCTATTCTGTAGATTTATCAACAATTTCAGAAAAGGTAAAATAAACTTGATTTTTTTCTTGAGAAAACATCCATATGATCATAGTCTCACTTTCAAGAAAGGAACTTTGAGATACCTACATGATCTGAATTGTGAACTGTGACTTATTTAAGAAAGATGTTGCTGCATCCATAAGCTCCAGTGCATTTCAGCAGATTCAGGTATGCCACCAAATGACTTCATGAACTGTTCAGATGCCAGGGGGTTTCTAATATGCAGCCTGCTTACTGATACACTCATACATGGCATGCCTTGGGACTCCTCAAAATAGAGGAAAATTTTTAAAAATGCACTGAAAGCTACTAAATCAAGTTTGTTAAGAAATATTTCTGAGTGCTGAAACTTGGTTATTATTATTTAAATTGTTAAATCTATGCCCCAGTTTAGGATTGCCCATGTTAATGTTTCAGTGTGGATGGGGAGCAATATTTTGAACTTTTCCATTCCCATTGACTTAGCCCTGTTTTGCATCACAGAGCTGTCTCAGAGCATGCAAAGTGGACAAAAGAAAACCCCCAAGAGCAAACCTCGTGCTTCCTCATCCCTGACTGGCACTCATGTTCATGGGATCAGTCCAGAAAGAGCCTGCACCAATGTGCAGGTGTGCAGGGAGTGAGAACATGGGTCACTGAGCATGACCAGTTGCGCCCCATTGTTCTACCTAATACACAACCTGACACCCTAACAGAGGCTGTGACTTTTTGGCCCAGGGAAACTATCCTTTTTCCAAACCATTTCTACTTGTGGGTCAGGAGTTAGGCTGTACACTCTTCCTGCTAGGTTGGTTACATGTGGCCAGTATTTTTTGGATCAGACTTAATTATCCTTCTTCCCTGTCCAAAATGCCTGCAAGGAACAGAAAGGTACCAAACATTTTTAAGATATTGAAACTGAAGCGGCTTCAGAATAATATATGGGAAAAGGTCCCAGTGGAGTTACACTATAGCAGAGAGTAAACTAAATTGTCCATGGCTTGGAAATAGCACAGAGCAACATCCTTCAAAAACTTCTTTTTTTTTGAAAGAGCCAGAAGCCAAACAAGATGTCCCAATCTGACAGAATTTTAGTAAATTGAATTTTACCTTTCCCAAGATGACACATTACAAAAACCCAGACTAAACTAAAACAAAAAAGCCATAAAAAATATTTTAAAATCCCAGAAAATAGTTAAAATGGAGGATCAGGAGAAGCCACCATGACACCTGTCAGCAGACAGTTGACCTTCCAAGGAATGAGCACAGGCAAAGCAGGCAGAGGCATGATTGAGGCATGCAATTGTCACAGTTTTTTAATGGTAAACAGTTATTTTTTGCTCATGTTCTTGAAGAAAACACAAAAATTTCCATTACTCAAAACTACAGCCAGCTTGGAACTCATACCCAGTAAACTGCAACTTTCAGTCTTGAATGATAGCTGGGTAGAATGTAAACTGGTATATGAAGCAACCAGAAAATTGATGAAAAAAAAAAAAATCATAACTTCATCACTTAGATACTAAATGTTTGGTTTGGTTTTTTGTTTTTGTTTTGGGCTGGGTTTTTTTTGTTTGTTTTGTTTTTTTGGTTTTTTTCCTTTCGCTGTGTGGTTACATTTATTGATGATACATAAGGCGTGTGGTGTTTTGTTTTAATTTTTTTTCCTCAAATGGTAGTTCCTCTTGACAATGGTCCGTAATTCTATGTTAATTCTATGTTCTTTCTTCATTTGCCCTCTCTAGTTTATGTTGGTCCTTGAATTCGCAGTATCACAGTATTCTCAGTATCACAATATCTCAGTTATTATGACAAGATATTTCCAACTCCAGGATTTCAATGTTTTTTATCCATGTGTGTCATAACT
Organism: Hippolais icterina; assembly: GCA_013400075.1. Classification (NCBI taxonomy): domain Eukaryota; kingdom Metazoa; phylum Chordata; class Aves; order Passeriformes; family Sylviidae; genus Hippolais; species Hippolais icterina. The sequence continues at coordinate 27,962 of VWYN01013776.1, read as the reverse complement.
GAGAATTCAATTACATCTAGGGATGATAAAAACTTCAACAGCATAAGCTGAGTATTAAAAAACGTAACTGCTGATTTGTTTTTCAATAACATCTAACCCTTAAGTATCAGAGTACAGCAAAATAACAAAAGAAGAATGACACAATAAGGCATAAAATATGTCTCTCAGTAGTATTCTCACATAAAGCCATAGAAAATGGTTTACTATTAAGATAAACAGGCCAAAAGATTCTGCCACAGAACTCTACAAAGGGGAAAAACTTTCAAAATAGCTGTGTTAATTGAGGAGAAGCCTGATATTTTGACACAGCAAATGGTAGGGATGGAGGAGACACAGGTCAAAAGCCAAACATAAATTATGAGAGAGGCCATAAACATGAACCAGATTTCACAAATAGAAAGGGGAAAAGGTTTGAAGAGCCTTTAATGTTAACAATAAAATTTTGAAGTTGATTCTCAGCTTTAGAAGTAGTCAATGCAGTTGCCTAAGTAAAGGGTAATATAAGAGTAGCAAAAACAGTAATAAATTTTAAAAGAGGCACAATATTGAACAGATTGCAAGAAGGCCAAAGGATTGGAAATACTACAAGGTAACTGTGGTCTGATAAAGAACCTTGGCTGAAAAATTCTAAACAAGTATAAAAATAGACTATAAATAGGATAGTTATTATTCAGCCCACAGTTACACAGAGCACACCTGTGCCTTTTTCATCACTGAGATTGAGATATTTTGACAATGACTTTTGACTAAATATTCTCACTGCACATTGTTAGTGATCAACCAATTGGAAAAGCTTCATTTTTCATCAATGGAAAGATCAGAAGTCTTTGGGAATTAAAATATTGGGAAAACCTGACAGTTTGTGTATATTTGGCCCAAATGTCCCAATTTCAAGAACTTTTCAGTATCATTTATGACATAGATATTTCTAAACTGTTATTTTTTCCACATGCAGAGAGAAAAAAAATATTAAAAACGAAAAGAAACTTGGAGAGATTATTTAAGCCATGTCCTCTACGATAAAATCATTTTACAGCAGTAGACACTGATAATGATGATTATCCCACAACTTTATCTGTCTATGCCAATATCTATTCCCATCCCCATTATTAGTATTTCAAAGCTTCTCTTCACGTCTCACATTATGTCTTGACAAAATGTAAACTTATGACTCTTTGTGCTATATGTTATAGATATGGCAGATTATTTCTTTCTTTTCACAGTGGCCTTTGCATACTTGAGAACAGTTATTGTGTTTGACTTCTGTCTTTTGCTCTCTAGATTCAGAAGTTCCAGTTCTTGAACATGCAAGAAAATATTTTTTACTTCAATGGGAACAGGTAGGGACTCTCTCTTACTTTAGAATAAACTTTAGCCGTCGATTGGAATGAAGCCCCATTGAGCACACTGCAATCGAGAGGAAAAGAAGTTTGGTGATATCATGATGAGACTACTTACAGCTAAAGTTTGAAGTTGAGAAGTTATGAGTACAGGACAAAGATGACTTCTCAGAAATAGATAAATATACAGATAGCACCACTCCCAAACAGGGCCACAAGTGAATAGTAGAGGACAGCCCTAAGAATGATACAAACTGGAAATGAGAACTTTGGGCGTTCACTCATCAGGGTGAGTCCCTAAGGGTGGGAAGGAAAGGTTCTGTCAGTGGCTCAGCCTCTGCCCACCTCTTTCACAGGGATGACAATGTGAGGGTCGCAACACAACTATTCTTCTCTGCTTTGTAAGTCATCACTTCATGGGATTCATGACTTTGTAAGTCATTGATCTCTATTGTTTCCAGTTTCACTTAACCACGTGGACTCTAATCATAATTTAGACTGAGATAAGGGTAATCTTGACCCACAACCTGAACATGTGAAAAATATGTGTCCCTTCTAGAAACTCATTCCCTGTTCTTTCCCTTGCCCTTGGTTTAGGAGGTCAGAATATCAAGAAACTGGGCTGAGTTTTGACATCTGCAAGAAATTGTCAGCAAATTGGTCAGTTCTGTCCAGCAACAATCATTTTTATAGCAAGGTCAAAGACTGCCTGCTCAAAAAGAAAACCAAAAAACCACCTGATTTTGACAGGATAACAAAATAGTTGCAAAAATGGTAACCTGTGCTAATTGAATTTTGTGTGTTGACGTTTTTAAAGCAGCATAAAACACAAAGTGGAAAGCTGGCATCTTTCTTTTTCATCTTTCTTTTCCATCTTTCTTTTTCTTTTGAGTGCACAGAAATATGCAGTAGAATTGAGTGAAAACATAATTTCAAGAGCACAAAGTTTAAGTTCAGTATATTCCAGAACATTTGTGACCCTAATTGTAACAGATTTCCTACAATAGGTTTTCCACATTATCTCCAGCATGCAATGAATATACTTGTCAAACAGATGTTGATCCTATGTCCTAAATGGAACCATCTTTCTTAAGCACATTGTAGCTTTTATTTTTACAATAAAGATTTGTCCTAAACAAAAGCACTTATGTGAGATACAGTGTTTGTAAGGGCCTTGGGAGCTGCATCTTGGGAACGGAGACACAGGTACTGCAATATGTTCTGTCAATCCTGAATGCATTGTTTGTGCTATAATAATAATCTCTTCTCCACCCCGCGTAATACTTATGTAGAGCCTAAAGCTGTGAAGATTTCTGTACTATAGTTCAAGCTTAGAGTGATTTATACCATTTGGCATGCAAACACTTGAAAATTGTAGTCTATCTTCGTAATTCTGACACAACTCTAGTGGCAATAGCAGGTGTCACTTGATTACAGTATCTCCTGCTTATAACACTGCCATGGTAATTAAAGCATGTCAGAAATAAAAACCAAGAGTAGTAAAGCCACATTTTATGACAGAGACATTAACATGTCTCTTACTAAAATTTTTAAAGCATGATCTGCTGTGGTATTAAAAATGGAAAATTGTGTTCCTACTCATAATGATTTAGTACTGAATTACAGAAATTGTTGAAAATCCTAAATATGATGGCAGTTGCTACTAGTATTGAGCATTACACACTCACAGAAGTGCTATAACAAATATATTTAAATATCTTTACTGCTGCAAAACCTGGAAAGGCAATTAGTGGCAATAAAATTTGTATTGAATTTGGATAAATTTTAGACAATTAGCCTTTTTCTAAATGCAATTTCTGGCTAAGAAATCCATAGGGACACATGACTTATCCACATTTATTACTCATTAGAGCAGAGTAATTCCTGTCATGGCTGAACATCAAGGAATTAATCATCATAAATTCAGATCAGCTAATGGACTGAGTAGTCCTTTTCTCCCAAGAACAAATTCCTAAGTAAAAGATATGAAATATAAATTGACCACAGCAAAAAGAAGTGCATTGCAAAAATATGCATACTAGATATATACAGTTATTATGCTCAATATGTATATACATGCATGTAGGGTATATTGATAATATATTAGGAGAGTAGATTTACTCATGGACCCTTCTCTTACATTTCAGATAGAACAGATAAAGTTTGTGCATGCCTTCTTATCAGTAAATTCACCTCCAAATATTTCAAGATAAATATGCCCTATGAATAGAATTTTGTCACACTTCTCTCAGGCTAAGAATCTTTCCTCTCTTGAGTAACAGTATAATGAGTTTGGTCTATATCTTTTTTTATATCTTTCAGCTCATGCTTCTCCAATGTAACAAACTTAGATTTTTCAATGTAATATAAGCAAAGTAACAACTGAAACATTTTTATTATTAGAAAGACAGAGTTCAACAGACCAAATGATTCAACAGTTTGAGGACAGCAGATTATGCTTGACTGCTTCAGAAATTTCTATAGCGAATGAATTCTTCAGTATAGATCAGTACGGTCTATCTTGAGCCCAAGTCACGTTGGATCTGAACACGAATCTGAACATTTTCAGATGGAGAAAATTTGAAAATCACAGCTGTTAAATTACTTATTATCTTTCACTCATCTTCACATTCTTCTGTATTAAATTTTAGAGGAAAAAAAGATAAAAATTAATATCTGGGGCAGGTTGCTTTGGTGTCTTTCTACTGTAATGAAGCCCTTGGAAAATCTGTTTCCCATTTCCAGAGATTATACTGATGAATTTCACAAAAGTTTAAAGTAGGATTCATTATGTGATCTGAAAATCTGTATCTTCTGAACTTACTTTAACCTTACCTTTTTATAATTAGAAAATTCCTTCTAGTTTAAGATTCTTCTTTTAGTTTGTTTTGTACCCACTTTTCTTTGTACTAATATCTCTTTTAAAAAAATAATTTTTGCACTCAGTTCCTGATGTATTTAAAGAAAATAAATGTAATTTTCTCTACACAAATAAGACAAATTCTTCATATTTTCGTAGATATGGGATTTATGTTTGAAAAAAACTGATTGTGCCTTCTCAGTGTGCTCTGGTTTGTGCTTTGGGTCTTATGTAGAGTGTGCAGACTAGATGATATTTAGGTTGAAAGCAACCCCAAATATATGTTCCTGAGAACATCTAATGCACTGCAACAATAGGAGACTTCCAGCTCATGAGACCAGACTTGACATAGCCCAAACAAAATTGCACCGAAGGCCATCAGGTTCTCACTATCTGTCTTGCTGGTCTTGATTCCAATCCTTGGTGTACTTCTTAAAATACATGTTTCTATCTGTTTTCCTCTACACCCTCTTCAGTGCAATCAACTTTTGAAAATGTGTATGTCCTCAGGTTGCCTGTGACAATGGAAATAATTCCACCTCCATTAAACTATTCATCATGCTATGTATCTCTTATGATATTTCAGTAGAACCCTGTGTTGATGATGCCCTGTGAAATTACTGTCAGAAAACACCATCAACAATCTGGATTTGCCCATGACATTAGAGGATGTATTTAATAAGACTGGTCTCAAAATTGGTCCGCGTGTTATTCATGGTATTACATTTTTCCAAGCTAGCTATTCTCATCACAGCATAATCCATTATCACCTCCCACTTAGCTCTTCTTATCCACTTTTAAAATTCTTGTACTAGCCCCATATTATCAAATTTAATTGGTAATTTCCCTTGTGGCTCCCTATCAAATGCTTTAGTGAAATCTAGGCTGACTACACAGAACACATTTTGTCTGTCAACTACCATTTAAAACCCAGGATAGTGGGGTTAATATGACATGGTCTACCTTTGACAAAGAATTTTTGCATTTCATCCTGTTTTCTATTTATCTCCCTACATTTATTCTCAGTTTTATACATATATATAACTTCAAAAGCTTTGCATATTATTGATGTCAGTCTATTAAGCTTATTATAACTTGATTAACTTTTAAACTTTTTTTTTTTGTAAACATGATACTTACTTCTCTATATTTAAAAAAATCATCTTGAAGTTAATACACTTACTGAACACTGACTTGCTAAATATGCAATGTCAGATCTTTTCAAGGTTCTGATATGAAGATTGGTGAAGCTGAAGTTAAAGTAAAATTCGAAGATGTTTGAAATGAAACAATTTCTTTACCTAGATCTAATCTTATTACTTTCACTGAAAACTTATTTCACATGTTTCTAAATCTTAGAAATAATCTACAGCATCTTTAATCACAATCTCATGTATGTCCCCTCCTCTTTGGAAGCCATAGGAACTGTATTCACTCCAGAACTTCATTGTCAAAATAGACATCCAAGTCCAGATTACAAACTACAAGTCTTAAATAAGACCACTGACACACAAATTTAGACAGTATATTAATTAAACAATATTTTCTAGTCATAAATTTGGATTTTGTAATAATGACTGGTAGCTATACCTAATTTGTCTTTGTGCCTTGTACAAGACAGAGAATCATCATTTAATGAGCATTATGCCATGTAAGGGGACTAGGGGAAGGAAAATAGATAAAATCAAAGTTAACACCTTGGCTTCAGGTGATTATGCCTTTGCCACAACTCTCTGTAGGCTGTTACAGTGCCTAAACATATTAAAAATATAAATTTTGTATTTAGTTTTCATTTTAATAGTTTTCGTTTTCAACTGCTAAAGATCCTTGGTGTGCATTTATCTATCCTTTTCTGTTGCTTTGTAAAACCCAGGTACTTTGGGGATACCTCAAAACATTAAGTGTTAAAATGAACTGAATTATACTGATGCTAAAAACTGGGAAAAATTCATTACTTCAACAAAGTTTTATAATAATATATATTATGATGATAAATTGTATCATACATTTACAGCAATTAAAAGCAGCTGCTTAAAATCAAATTGTGTGTAAAATATAGCATATTTGCATGACCAAAAAAAAATCTATTAGTAATAGCAGTAGCAATTACAGCAATAAATGTTTCCTCAATGACAGTAAGGTCTCCTCATAACAGCCTTATTTTCTTGACCTGTTTTTCCAGGTCAAGAAGTTGTTAAAACATCCAGGAAAGGATTTCTGTGTCAGTTTAGTGAAACTGAGGAAGTTGAGATTGATGCAAAATTTCACCTCCACTGCTGCAGGTTTTTAAGTACTTCAGATGCCTACTTGCCTGAATTCCAATTCCCTGAGAGACAGGCCAATATACTAACTAAGGATATTCTTAGGGTACATCTGAATAACTGGTTAGTATTTAGCTGGTTTTCTGATCTCTCTGGAGAGCTTTAGTTGGGTAGATATATCCTTTTACATGAAAATTATGCTAAAGATTACCTGGATGCTGGATCCCAGTCAAGACAGAAATATTGAATTCCTTGTGGTTGTTAAGGACAGATCACCAGTCAAAATTATAAAAAAGAAATTTGTTTAGCTTAGCCATTTCTATGACTACAGACTGAAAGGTTTGTTGAATTTTCTTTTAAATTATTTTTGGTTTAGATATTTAAGTTCTGCTCCAGAGCTCTGAAAGCTGAAGCTGTTTAGTGCTTTACCTCGACCTAATTTAAAGCCAAATCCACAGAGGGAGTGAAGGCTTTGGCTCTGTCTGTTTTTGGCATGATCTAGTCACCCAGAAGCTGTCAGGCTCCAAGGCAAAATTTTACCTCTTCCAGCGTCTGATGCTGGGCCTGGCTGTAAGCCTCAGAGTCACAGTGCAGCCTGTGTGATCACACAGCACTTTGAGTCCATCAGACCTAAGCTTTTCAGTTAACATTTTACGAAGGGTCACAGTGAAAAGAGATTTACTATACAGCACACTTTTTTGATTTGGAACAGAAAACAATGAGTGTATGTGACTGCCTGAGCTGTCTGAGATCTTAACACAGCTTATTTTTATTAAAGGATATCTGAAGTTTAAAGTGTGACTGGGAGTACTGTGTTGAAAACAGGTTAAGAACAGCTTGATATGTATTAATTAAAAATGAAGTCTGGGTTTAAAATGGAGAGTAGTTGCATCTAGGGGAGTAAGCTGGGAAGAATTCACTGGAGTGAGTTATACCATTCACTTTTATTTAACCTTTAAAGTATGCTTTTATTTGTAGAATAAAGTAATAGCTTCTCCCTGCCATGATTGGTAAGAAATCACCATCTGTAGTGGAAGAATTTTTAGGAGGGTCAATTTTGTTTAAGTCTGGTTGCTCTTCTAAATCATTTTGTTAAATCACACATGATTAGATAATGGATATTCTGAAAACTGAATTTATTTTACGTAATCTGTATATTTTATGTTGATGGCCAGTTACTTATTCAGTTATTAATCAGTAGCCAATCAAAATTAAGTTGTCCAAAGATAATGTATAATTTTAATGTATCTGTAAAATATTTATCAAGTTGGAAATGTTTAAATAATTAAATAATAACAATTCTGCTATTTCTTTAGTGATAATGCAACATTGCTTACAACTGCAGAAACCAAGATAAAGATAGGCAACCTCCTACAGGTGATTTATTAAGGTTTTGCAATAATGCCATAGAAGATCACTCAAATAATTTGATATCTGTGGCATATAGTCTTTTTAGAAAAAGAGAGATTCAAAAGATTAAATCTCTTTTATACACTCCTAGTGAGGATTCCTAGTAACATATGAGGAGTAGTTTAAAGGTTCTATTTAATTATATATCAAATGCAAAAGAAGAACTGGGGGATTGATATAGTCAGGCACAAGAAATATCCAGAATATCTATATATATTTAGTTGAATTTTTCACTTGGTGGATCCAGTTCATGGATTGCAATAAGCATATCTTGAAAGAAAGCTTGCATCAAAATTGAATCTAATACTTTGATGTACACAAAGTAAAAGATAGAAGGAATAAAACTAGGATCCCTTTTCTGAAGACTAGTAAATCAATTGCATTGACATTTAAGAACAACAAAAAGGGCAAATAAAGTTTAATCACCATTTCAAGCATGGAACTAGATGATTTAATGTCTTTCTTTCTCCCTAACCCCACCACACCTCTCCCTCTTTAATTAGTGTCTCTCAAACGTTTTAGTACTTTTGGAGCTAACAAGGAATCCAGACTGGTGTAACACATTCATTAGAGCTGCGTTCCTAACAGCATGCTGCTATTTTCATATAGAGGGTAAGAACCAATCAAGAGAGGAACTTAACAAATTCTCTACCCACAGGAAATGCAAAGTAATTGCTGTAGGTGGGTTGTCCACATATCTATAGAGGCTGAAACCCATGGACTACCTTCTGTCTGGATGATTCAATCTGAAACAAGGTGCTTGTTTCCTCAAAGAACAACATCTTGTAAAGATAAATGCTTTGATTTACCTGACAAAGAATGTAGGTATGTTGTGGGAAAATAGGGTGTTTTCTCCTTGATATGGAATTTATGCTGCTACGTGCTCAAGAAACAAAACAAAAAGGATAAAATTACATCTAACTGGACTCACTTAAGGTCATCATCTATCTGTTTACTGGAAATGCTGAGGCACATGAGGAGATATTTAAGGCTCAAAACTATGACAGACTAAAATAAATGCACTGTCCCAGAAATAGAAATAGGGACAAACAAACAAACAACATCTGCAGTCATTCCTGTAACAGAGCCTAAACATTTTGAATTCCTTGCCATTATTTTCTCCTTCATCTAGGATAGGGTTAGCTTCAGCTTTACTTGTTTCAGTATGCATACAGAGTGCTTGCTAAATATTTGCCCTTAAAGAAGAACTAAATAATATAAATGCAAGCAGGATTCTTCTCATTGAATTAAATGACAAGCAAATGCAGGCTCCTTGGAGGAACAAATTTGACTACAGGCTCTAGGAGTAGTGTATATAAAAGGGGAAATCTTATCAAAATTTACAAAAAATCTGAAAGGAGGCTGCAAAAAAGATGGACTCTTTTCAGTGTTATTCCGTGGAAGGACAAGAGCCAACAAGCACAGACACAGGAGGTTTCCTCTGAACATCTGGAACCTCTTTTTGCTGTGAGGGTGACCAGGTGCTGGAGCAGGTTACCCAGGGAGGCTGAAAATCTCCATCCATGAAGGCCTTCAAGAGCTGTATGGACACAATCCTGAGTAGCATGGGGAGGCTGGATCAGATGGCCTTGAGAGGTCCCTTCCAAATTAAACAGTTCTGTGATTCTGTGAATTCTGTATCAAACTTCACTCTCTCCAGAAATGAGGTATCCTAAAGCCTTATGTAAGCAGTACCTATAGCCATTATTCCTATGCTTCTATAAATATATCAATAGGATATCAGGATATCAGGGTGGCATAAACTCTCAGGTGTTCCGCTCCTCACACACACAATCTTGTATTTGTGCCCCAAGGTAAGAAAGCACCAAAATAAAGACTTCTGCCAACTTAATGTTTAGTAAAGGAACTCAGTGCTAGAGTGCTTCAATAACATAGTTATAGACTGAATCTATCTCACCTGAACCACCTAAATAGATCCAAAACTGTGAACACTGGGGACTGGATTCTAATTGAAGAGAGATCACACTGAAACAATCCATATCAACTCATAGAACAGCAATATTAGAATACCAAATGTAATTTCATTAGTAAAAAAAGATGAACTTTGTGCTTCAACTGCAAGTTTTAAATTTATACATAAATTCATGCATATTTCTTACTTTATCACAGTCAAGAAGAACATATAATCATAATTTGGGGTGAGGTGCAATAGGTTTGGCAGGAATTCTCTTTTATTCCCTGCTATAAATTTGAAAAGATCACAGGCAAAGTTTTGGGGGCAGGGAAGAGGAAAAAGTTTTAACTTTAATTAGAGCCAGATTACCCATTGCTGTACAGTTTACTGCAATAGTATTTAACCTGGATAACCCTTGTTAAGACTTACATCTGGTTTCCTAAGGAGGTCCAGGTAGAGGGGAAACATTGTACTGCAACTTTGCATTTTGAACACAGACTTACTAATCAATTTCTTTTACATTATAAATTTTATTTAAGGAGAAAACATATCCCAATGATAAATTCCAAAATAACCTATATAGTACAGTAGTAGATGAAAAAATCATGCATAAAAGGGAAATATAAACACAGATACACGCAGATACTCTCCCTATAGCAATTCCTATTTTACTGATTTAATGTATGGCCCCAAACACACGGAAACCAGCAGCCTCCAACAGTGTGGTTATCCTGGATTTTTATGGTGCATCACTATACTTTATTTTTCCGAAAAGAAGGAAGAATCCATAGGCACTATACATTCCACAGTCCTCCAGTCTTTGAAAAGGTCTCCCTACAGTCCTGCTGTACTAGGTGTACAGAGCACACACAGAAGTTTTCTATCCTAGACTGACTCTTTTAACTGGTTGCTCCTTCTTTTTATACACTAGCATGAAAAAAAAGAAAAAAATATCTTGTTTCCATAACCAAGCTTGCACCTTGAGATGATCCATGCTTGTCTTTGACATGGTTCTCCAGTTACAGCTCCAGCTATAGTGTGCTCCCATGTAATCCATTATACAAACCATTTTAAATCTAGAAAGTGACTGTACAGAATTGCAACAGCTGTTAAGCCACTTGTATTTGTGAAGGGATGAGTTCCAGAAAAAAGCAAACTCCAAATGTATCTGCAGGATATGACTTTTCTCAAAAGTCATATCCTGCACTGGCATTGGAGATATTAATGATTAGGCTAATAACTATGGGACAACACTCAGGGTGGCAAATTCTCAAAATTCACAAAGTTATCCATCAATGGCAATATACTTGGTGGGGTTTTGGTGGTAGTTTTTTTGCTTTTTTTTGTGCAAAACAAATATTACTTTTCAATATTTCATTTACCTATGCTATTCTTTTTAAATGAGCAATCTATATTGTGTAGCTGTTGGGTGTGTTTGAGTGGTATGACCTTGCCGAATAGGGAGTGGAGTGCCTTATATAGCATAAACTTTGTGTTACTTTATATATAAAGATGAAGCATAATCAGTCATTTGCCTGTGGTGACTCATGATAATTACTGTATTAAACTTTGATAACAGCATTTTTTCTTTTCCTCTGTCTCATCTCGTCTTTCCCTGCACTACCCTCAGGCTTCAGCAGTCTTTACTAGCCTTCTGGTAATATTCTGTTTTGTACAGTGCCAGTAATGCTGTCTATCATCTCAGGTCTCTGCTTCCTGGAATCATTAATACTGTGCTTTGGAAATTATTTGAGGCAGAAGCCTCCACAATTGTACTTACTGGTTCAGCCTGGTTCCCTGAAATTAGGTTTAGTGCATTTTCAAAAGGAGAATTTTGCAGATAGGAGCCCAAATGGATTTTCAACTAGGCTTCAACCTTTTTGAAACCTATGGATGTTGAATAGTCTTTTACTAGTTGCCATGCCAACTGACACCAGAGAAACACTCTGCTGTGTGTTCATCCCCTAGAAGGCTTCACCAGATGTCTTCAACAAATTGCCATGAAAAGACTTGGGTCTGTCAGTCTTGTTAGGAGATAAAAATCAGACTGAAATGTCCCTGCCTCCACTTCTGATAAAACCAGCCCATAAAATATGTAGACCTGCAGTACTCTCACAGAAAACCAGCAAAATCTCTCACCCCCAACCTAACTCCCCCTCACTTCCTGTAGTAAGATTTTTAAAATATTTATGTTCTTATTTCTACATGAAGCACAAGGCCATTATGCTTTGCAGCTGACATCGTCTGGCAGTGCAAAGCCTGAAGCATCTGGTTGGCAGCAAAGAAAGAGAACAAGTTGATAAATTATTGATTTACATAAATCAACACCCTTTAAATATTGGTCTTTTGAAGAAAAAAACCCCTTTTTTAATGTCAACTTGGAAAGTGTTAAGATGATAAACACCTTATCAGGTGCTTTGAGATTTTCTGTCCTTACCTCAGACACCAAATATATCTTTGCAATATATTGTCATTCTCTGATGGGGCAGGACAGAAACACAAAAAATATTTGTCTTTTTTTTCCTGGTGATCTAGTCCTTCAGCTTTTTTTTTCTTTTTGTTTTTCTTGATATTTTTTATAATCATGTCTTTGCAAGAAATAAAACAGTATTCAAACACTTCAAAAAACAGCAAATGAGGTTTAAGATTTAATAATGTTTCAAAGATGTGTGCCCCTCAGGATGACCTGAAGAAAATATCATGAAGAAACAGCAGAAGCTGTAGGTCCACAGCATCTCGAGAGAACTATTCATTGCTTTTACTGCACACACACGCACACACACACACACACATATATGCACATTCTGGGCACTGAGGATACTATATCAAATGCAAGAGAGCATGATTTATGTGAATAATCTAAAGTGAATTTCTAGAAGATAATATATCACAAAATACTTCATTCTGTTATTTCAATACTTGTCAAATTGTCTTCATAGGAGACCAAAGAGTATCTTAATTAGGAGTTAAATCATCATTTAATTTGATATACATAAATATATAGCTCATATGTATCATTATTATATTGAAAATAAAAGTGGTTTATTATATGTAGTTCAATTAACTTTTAAAAGTAAAGGAATATCAATTTTCTATTTTATATATTTGTTTTTCCCCAAGTGTTTTTCTTTCATACTAGTCTGTTATGCATGAAACATATCCTAATACTATTTACTTTTTTTATATTACATTATTTGCCTATATTTAATACAAACATCAGTCATCCAGCAACCCTCAGTTTGTCATCCAACGATATTGTTCCACAAAGATGATGCTTAGAAATGCCAATGTAGCCAAAAGCATCAAAGTACATTCTTATGTGCAAAATTTTCCTTTTGAAAATGCACTTAATTTTTAAACTGTTCAGGGAACAAGGCTGAACCAGCAAGTACAATTGTGGAGATTTCTGTCTCACCTGGGCATTCACAGAAAAGTGTTGATGTGAAAGCTTTGTCTTGGGTGTTATCGAAATGTGAAAGCTGCAATATGAAACAGCTCCTTCTTCAATCCCTTCATCACTGCTTATTCTGGGAGGAGGAAAGTCTGTTCCTATTGTACATCCAACATGGACAAATTCCAATTGAAAAAATGTTAGGTGGCCTGCTTCTACCAATGGTTCTGCCTGAGAGCCACCACTAAGAAGATTAAACCATGTGGCTTTCTCAAGCCTGGTGTTCAAAACTTCTGAGGATATAGAGCACACTCAGTCTTTGGGAAACCTGCTCCACTCTGGGATGTCTCCATGAGCAAAAGGGTTTCCTTATATCTCCAGTCTGAACTTGTCACGTTTTAATGTACACACACTCTTTCACACGATACAGTCAGGTTGTCAACATGCAGGTCATAGGCAGAAGGATACTCTGAAGGTGCCCTCAAAGTCTTCCCTTCTCCAGGCTGTGGCATCCCTGTGCCTCAGGATCAGCTCATTTTGCAGGTGCTCTGGCACATCTAGGTGGGTCTCTGCTGGTCCCACACTAGCCTAGTTAAAGTCTCTCCTGAACTGGGGACCCTAAATCAGAGGAGGCAGCTTCTAGGTGTGGTCTGAAATGTGCTAAATCAAGGTGGGTCCCTACAAACCTCTGTCTCCTGGCTGTACTCCTACTCCTACAGTGCTGGATGCTGCTGACTGTGCAGCCTGCACTGTTTCCTTGGCCCCTGACTTCCCAGGGCTGGGCTTGGCATTCCTCCGTTCTGATTTGCATAAGTCCCATTCCTCCAGTATGACCCAGCTCCTCTGGATGGCAGCCCTGCTCTCCAGAGCATCAGCTGATCCCCTTAATTTCATGCCACCTGCCAGTCTAAGAAGAATCTGTTACCTTACTTCCTTTTGGTTGTGGAAAGTGTTATTAAGTGGGACAGATCTCAGGACAGAGACATGGTTCTCCACTTGTTAGCAGTTTCCACATAAAGTATGACTTAACCACTAGTCTCTGCATTTATTCTGGAAAAAATAATAAAATTCAGTCATAGTGCAAAACCTGTTTCCCTCCTAAATGAGATATCAAACTCAAAACTTTAACCACAGAAGTATACTGCAGAAAGCAGAAATATTTTAGAAGTAGAACAATTGTCACTTTAATACTGATAATACATCACTATTTTATGTGAAAGATATTCATATACTCCCAACACATCTCAGGCAGAAACTCCAAAATAATGCATCCACACATTCTTATGAGAAGAAATTAAAGCACATGACTTCCATAAATGGAGGTTTCTATTTCTAAAAAGTGCTCTCAATTAATAGTTTTTTCTTCACTGTTGAAGAACTAAGTAGTTTTTGGAAAGAAACCCCTTTCAAAATTGTTTTTAAAGCTCACAGCTCTGGAAATTAAATTGAAATATATTATGATACTACCTACTGAAGCACATATAAATTATCTAGGTATGAATAAATAAGTAAAAAATTCCTAAAATTTTGTACTGTACTAAAACATATATGTGCTCTAGTGTATTTTCTGTGTGAAGTAGTTCAGTTGCCTCCTAATATTTATATTAGTCTACCAAGCAATATTTTTCTACTGGCAGCCATAGTGAAGACTATTAATATTTAAATTCTTTATGACTGCCGTTCCTCTCAGTTAATTTGTTGGGGTTTTTTTGTTCACAATAGAGATCTGTGCCAGAATTTAAGGACACACTCATGACAGTCCTGCAGTGATCTACAGAACTGTATTACCAAACAAGAAAAATTCACTAACATAATTACAAACAGAAAATGAAAGGCCCCGGGTCTTGAGAAAAGACATGAAGTTTGGGCAAGGTGGTTTTTAAAGAATGTAAAGGAGACAAGAACAAGAGTAATGTCTTCTGAGAAATGACAAAAAGAGCCATGAGGAAGACATACTAATATGAACAAGAGAGGTACTAATATTTGATATGCCATTGCCTCAGATTGATTTTCTGTTTCTACAACTAAATGTGAAAACAGAATAGCAGAAAAAAATAATACAGAAGACTAAATCTTCAAGTTCTCATGAAAGATGCCATTATGCTTACATCTTACAAAAGCTTATATTTAACCCCTTCAGAGTAACAGAGTTCTTTGGGGTGAGCAAGGTTCTTAGATGAATGCTTTACAGCAGAGGAGCAGCCTTGTGTCTGCTTGATCTTTCAATGGTGTGGAGCTGTTGCTGCTATTGAAACAGGTGTTTGTGATGCCTCCAGTTCAATTTTCAAACACCAGCCATCCTTGTAGCAAACTGTTGTCCTGAAAGCTATGAAGAATTCTGTTTTCTTGAGCACTTCACTATTTCTTGAGCACTTTCTATTTTCATCTCTTCTCAGATGTGATCATGACATAAATGTCCTTAAATGGTTTGGGGATCAATCCCTTGCAGTTAGAGGAAGATCAGCCGAATGACAGGATGACAACTTCATACACAGAAGTGTGGAAGGGACCCCTAAAGTCAACCTTTAAAGAAAAAAAGACTATTCCAGTCTCAGAAATGAAAAGTGACGAGCCCTTTAAAATGGTAATCAACTAATGATGGGATTACTCAAGGAAAATCTCTTTTAAAATCATAGCAGGAGCATAATCTTCTACATCAGACACTGGAAAACAGTGCATGATTTGTGATGCAATCTAGAAATAAGGCAAGGAAAACGTTTCTTATAGAATATTGGCTTATATACTGACTGATACATTTGAAGAAGAGGTATGTTTTTCGACTTGTCAGTTTTAATGTGTACTTCAAGGACTTAATTAAACTGAATTGTAATTGTACTGGCTATTAGATATTTTGATAAAACTCTGCCATTAGAATTAGCATATGGAAACATCTGTAGAAAGTTGTGTCACAAAGGTCGAGTTCTTCAGGATAAAGAGGATTTAAAACTGTGCCACGTATATTTGGTCATATCCAAGAATATAATTAGTTTCTGCTGTTTTTTTCTCTTTTATCCAGAGATATCTGGACACAGAAAACACAGAATTCTTTATGTTAAGGCATTTTATATGAAGAAAGGATTAACCAGAGGAATTACTTTCAGGAGCAACGGCCTCCTGCTAAACATCAGGTGCAGGAGGATTCGTCCGTGTTTTGCAGGACCACAAAAAGGGCCAGAACTGACCAGGAGGACAAATCTGCTCAGCAGTTAGACAGCTTCACAGTAGTTTGCACCAGCAAAGCATGAGGGGACTGAGGTTTCTGGGAGATGGTGACAAGAAGCTGCTCTTGAACAATGTGCATCTCTCACATCTTTTCTCTGAGATATATCAGATGTATCAGACTACTACTGAGGCTCCATTTTCTTCAGAAATAAGATGTCGTGAAGGAGATCTATATGGCATTTATTCTTAAAGCAACAATATTCTTCTTTGGTGGTTAATAATTTAAATCTAACATTTTGAGACAAGCCCATTAGAAATATGCATGCGAAAGTGTAAGACTTAGTTTATCATTATTATGAAAATGTTATATGAGCAAGAATTTTACTACACTAAACATAAGAACATCAACTTTTTTCAGGGTCTCAATTTCTTCAGTTTCAAGAAGATACAGTACCAAACCTGTAAACAAGACCATACCATTCATGACCTCCAGATCAGCTGACCTCCAGACTTTTCTGCTGAGCATTCTGAACTCAGACAAGTTATTTGCATTACTCGGAGAAGAAAACTTCTTGTTCTGGGTTCTGAGCATATATTTGGCATCTAATAGTACCTATTGGCTTTTTTTCTTAACTAGGTGAGCACTTAATGTGGATTAGACCACTCCCTGAAGGTATTTCAACTCCATATGCATTTGAGGAAAATTACACAATTTATGAAGTAATAGGTATTAGGGAGGTAGCATTGCACCCTTTCAAGGAAACTTCCAAACCAAACTTTCTTCACACAAAGAAAGAAGAAACTTGCATTAAAACTAGGCAATATTATTTTCCCTCATAAAAAATTATATGGCATAGGAAGGATATATATACATAAAACGCCAATGATATAATTTCTACCAAAGATGTTTGTGATGAAGGATTCTTTGGCAGTGTCATGGATACAGGATTTTTGCTTGTTAGTCTTTTAAAAGGTCTATTTATTTATCTTCCACGTGCTCCCTAAGTAAAATGTGCATTTTTCTAGTCATACTGAAGGTATTATAAACCATGAAAATAATGTGTATTTTCAGCCCAAGGAACCACCTAAGCTCATAACTTTTGCCTAGGTTTACCTAGGAAAAAAAGTAAGAGTCCACATACACATTATATTTCACCTAAGCATCTTCCAAACATAAGTGGCTTATGGATATGTTCAGGTGATACAACCCTTCCACAGCTTTGTCTTCCATTGTTCATCACTATTCCTGCATTCCTTTTGCACTACACAGACTTTTAGCATCCATAGCATCTGTAAGCAAGGAGTTCCAATACAGTGCATTGTAAAATCAAGAGTTTGGCATGAGTGGTATTGTCTTGGTGAACAGGTTTGACACTGTAACTTCTTAAAACTTAGGAAGTTGAGAACCTGAGAAAAACTGATAATTTGGTCTGAGCTCATATTTTGTTAAACTAGTTAAAGAACCTTTGATTTTACCATAAAGACTGCTAGTAAACCCTATACTGACTTTCCATTTGTCTCATAATTCTGTGAACCAAAATTCATCTTAAATTTAGTTTTCCAAATTGTTTTTTTCGTTTGTTTATACCACTGACACAGGTTTCTAAGGAAAAAATAACACACATTTTTCCAGTGGATACAGAAAGAAACAGTCAGCATAAGTGGGCTGTTGTACACAGATCCTTATCTAAAATTTTAAAGAACTGAAATTCTGCTTCTGACAGCTGAAATCCTAAGATGAGCACTCTGGTGATGAGTGCCAGAGTGTTCATCTTAGAAAGAAGAGGTAGTGATACAAGGTTACAAATGTACCAGGTCAAGGAAGTTTATACAGCTTCCAACTTTTTTGAGGCTTGGCATAATGCAACAACATTTTCATCACTTTTCTGTCTACATCTACATCCCTGTCTGCATAAAAAAATTTGATTATAAGATTATGTACATCTTGACAATAAACAAATAAACTATTAACTTATTAAAACTTTTTAAAATGTGAAGTCTCCTTGAAGAAGTACCAGTCAGATCCACAATGTCCAGGGAAAGACCTTGCTATATATCTTCTAGTGAATTTAGTGTGCACAGTATCTTTTTTGAGAAATGAAAGAGTAAAAGCAGTTTATGAAAATATAAGTTATAGCTACTTTTTAGTACTTTTAAAGTCTAGCAGTTTCACTGCTGCTGTATGATACTTCTATACCACAGGCAACCACAGAGCAGCACAAAGCCACCAGACTCAAAGCCCTTATGCTCTCTCTGTTCAGTTTGATACTGAAAAGTCTTAAAAGTTACTGAGACTGGTTTTAAAACCTAAGCCAGCTATGATTAGGATTTAATCAGTCAGATTTTCTCCTTTACTACATTAATGATATCCTCTTTCTACCTGTTTAATTTTACCATTTTTCACAAGAAAAGAGAGAGGTTGTATTTAGAAGTGCTACAGAGAAAACTGTGCGCCTTTGGGACAAAATACATTCTTTTACAAATATTTCTTAGCTAGAGCTCAGTTCTGCACTCACTGAGCATTTTAATTGATCTCTAGATACTGGGAGATAGATACCTGTAGATACCTGTACAAAGTGAAATACAGGCTTGGGACTGTTTTCTGTTCCTGGGATAGCTATATTTTTATTCCTCTCATCCACCCTCAGAGTGGCTTTCTCCAACTAATGGATCAATGAACAAAAATGTTCTTGGCAAACAAAATACTTATTTCTTTAAAAGTTTTCTCAGTAGACTCAAGAGATACATGTCTCCAAAAAGGCCTCATAGGATAGTAGCCCATACAGCTATACCCAGCACACTTGACTATAACACAAATAATACCATGCAGGATGTTCATTGTGTGACTGAGGACCATTTTCAACCTTCAGTTAAAATTGCACTAGCAATGAATTAATACTTTTAATAGGTGATATTCACGAGCACATTGGTGTTTCTGCTATGGGCAAGTACATACCCTTCATGTACAGTTGTGAGCTGTGATTCTCTTTCATAAGTAAAGAAAAACTCTGTCTAGAGCAGTGGTTTCTTTCTGTGCAACCTCTAAATCATCTGCAAGTGTAATTCATATAGCTGAATGAAAAAAAGGTAAAATGCAAACAGCGAGCAGTTAGAATATTGGGTCTTCCAGTCAAATAAAAAATTTATGAGATCATCTTAGGTTTTAATAAGATGAACACAAGATCCTTTCTGAAAATATGTCATCAAAGTACTTTTATAGTTAAAGACACAGTATTGTTTCATTTTCTATTCTACTAACAATAATCAGTAGTTTCCATGTACTGTGACTACAATTTGAGAGTAATCTAAGCTTAGTTTAAGTCAACGGTAATTTTCTATGAAATTGATTGCAGGCTTACAGTCTAGCTTTTCTTACTAGTACAGGGGGTAAATGGTCATTAAAAAGTACAAAGTGGGAACTGTTTTTTATGTTTAAATGGTTGAAGAGATAATAACATTTGCAATTTAATTTAAATAATTTTTCAGAACTGATATGAGAAAGGAATGAAAGTGGAATGTTTACTTCACTGTCAGCAAACAATGCCTTTCAAAACAATGAAAATTAGCAAGACTTTGAAATATATTTTTTCCTGTAAGTATCGCAGATGATTCATCTTTTTTTTTTTTTACACTTTTCTTTGAGGTTACCATGGTAAAACTCTACAAGTTTCACTGTGAAGCATTAAAACCCCAGGAAAGAAAGAAATTTTGAAAGAGATTTATCTGCTATTACATATGACTATTTTGGCAAATGGCTATTAAAAAGTTTTTTTCACTTTCAAGAGCCATGATTATTTCTGAGTACTTTGTTAAGATAATGTTAATTTTTAAAATAGCCAGTAAAATTTGGTGGTTGACTGACAGTTGGTCACTTTAAAGTAGTAATCTGAAAATCTTTATTCTATGCTGTTGGCAGACAGTAAACCCCTTCTCTGACTTTGATTCAGGACTAAAGAGCAGGTACTCTTTTCACACATTCAGCAGAAAGTTAGCATGGTTACAGAAACAGCTTTAGTCTATCTAACAAACTTGAAGGTACATTTAGTGAACAGGATTCTATAATTCTTTCTCTGTACTACCTGCACATTAACCTCAAGCAAACTGTTTTTATTTCCTCTCTGCAAAGCAGCTCCAGCCTAGACACAACTTCAGAAAATNTTTTTTAATACAGTATCACACAGAATCACACAGAATCCCTAGTTTGGGAGAGACTTTCAAGATCATCCAGTCCTACCCAACCCTAACACCTCAACTAAACCATGGCACTGAGTGCCACATCCAGTCTTTTTAAACACATCCAGGGGTGGTGACTCCACCACCTCCCTGGGGAGACCATTCCAGTACTTTATCACTCTCTCTGTAAAAAACTTTTTCCAGTTATCCAGCCTACATATCCCTTGGCACAGCTAATGCATTGGAAGCAGCTTCAGTAGCTAAAACTGGGGTTATAAACAGACTACTTTGTTGTCTAGGCAGACTGAAATGCCCATGTATAAGAAAAAAACTTGCCTCATTCTTCAATGAAAATCTAGAACATTCTCCAGTGGTAATCTAGAGCAAAGCAACTAAAAATCCAGTAGGAACATACATCAGTTATCTAACAACAGTATTTATTTAAACAAAAAAAGGGAATATCACGTGCAACAAGTCACATCTAGCTCTCAAAGACACATTCTCTGAATAATTTTCCTTGAATCATGTCCACAAACTTTTTTTTTAAACCTCACAATAAGGGAGTTGGAGACATCCATGATGGTGTTCAGTCTCCCTCTCTGTTCATTTGAATGAGAAATGTGTTGTCACTAAAGTTTTTTGAGCAACTGGAACAACCAAAATATCTACCTTTTTTTAAGACTGCATGTCCTCACTAAGAAACTTAGTGCCTTTCTCTAGAACATAGTTACAAATGCTTAAAAGGGAGGCTGAAAGGGCAGAGTTAAAGGGAGTTTTACATGCAATAGCTTTTGCAAGTTCTTCTTCATTCCAGTTAAAAGAAAAAACCAAAACCACCAAAAATCCAACTCCATAGTATTGAACAAACTATATATAATTTTAACAACTAGGAAGAATTTGATTTTAGAGAGCAAACATTGCACTTTCTTTTTAATTTCTTTGTCTGATCATACTTGCAAAGAAGAGGGTTGCGTGCAGAAAAGACTACCTGAAGAACAGGGGTGAAGGCAAAAAAAAGTGAGTAGTTCCAGCTGCTGACAAGATAGTCTAACAGATCACAGGAGATGTCAAAAAGCATATAGCATGAAAATATTTCCTGAAGGCACACTGTCAAGAGAAAATGAAGGCAGACAATAAGACAATGTGAAAATTTAAACCACAAGAGTATTAAATTAGGAAAACATAGACACACCTACATGTCACACTTCAAGTAGCCAAAGATATTAAGGAATAAGATGCATTAACCAAAAACTTTGCATGGAATATCTTATTGCAAAAAATTCTGAAAAAATGCAGATCTATGCAAAAACATTGTCAAGCACCTTGTCCTGTCCCCAGAACCCTATTTAAGCCATAGCTTAAAATTTTAGTATTTGCTAGTTATTCATCAGGTGAATCAGAGTGAACCAGAGTGAGCCAGAGTGACTGTTTTCCTGAGAGAGACTAAACCAGAGTGTTTTCACATCTCAGACTGCACAACAAACAGAAGCTCACTGGGCTCTGCCTGCCTCAGAGAGACCACCACTTACAGTCCTGCTGAGAGTCATGGCAGCTCAGAACAGCATACAGGTCAGTGCCCCTGTGAACTGCATCACTGCACACCACAACAAACTGAAGAAAGAGGAGAGATGTGGAGAGCCCTTCTTCCCAAACCTCCTCTTTTGGCCCCTTGTTAATAGCAGAGAAGCAGCTGGTGTGACTTGAACATATTTGCCTGATCATACATACCTCACATCCCACTGCTCACATCACCTTAGTTCTTCTTTTTTCAGTCAGGATGTATTGTTTCTACCTCACAAATATGCATGAAGACCTGAAGTATGCACTTAACCTCAACGAAGTAGAGATAGAGACCAACTGCAGGAGCTGAGCAGAAAATGGAAGGATTTTTTGGGCATCACTACTTCTGCAAATGAGTTTGTTAGATCAGAATGCCACATTCCTGAAGGAGTTCTAGCTTCTGGTCTTCAGCTGTGTAACAAGGTGCTGAAGCTCCAACTAATATCCAACTCCTAACTCCTTGAACTGCTTGAATTAATTATCAAAACTCCTGATTGCAATGGAATGGTACCGTCTCCTTTCCTACAGAATCCTCAAGGGGAAAAGAGCTAATGAAAGGCTTATGCACATATCAGTATATTTGAGAGAGTGATCTGGCTACTGTAAAGTTGAAATGATAGATGACTCATCCTGTATTTTTTGGTGGTGCTCTGGTGGTGTCCATCAGGCAGTAAAACTTGCTAATGTGATCAGTGCAGTGAAGGACATTTCCTAGACCACATTTGTACAGCTTTATTCACAGTCTGCCCAGTTTGATATTTTAGTCCAGTTCAAGACATCATAAAATATCTTTAATGAAACTAGTTTAATAGTATTCTTCTACTGTTTAATGGTATCTTAATAAAATATGACATTATGAATGTCAATCTTCATATCTATGAATATGAAGATGAAGATTTGTATGTTGTAATGGTAGTCAGTTTGTCCAAAATACTTTGTGGTGTCCAAATGCAAACTTTAAAACTTTAGAAGTTTCTTTTCTGAGGGCTTTCATATCAAAAAAGAAAAGATAATTTTAAATGCTTATGTCATAGCATTAAGTTCCTAAATTGCTTTCAATTTTATGTTTATTGTGAGGATGAAGATTCAAAAAAACCAAACTTTTGAAGAAAGCGTTCTAAACTTTATTGCCTTAATTTCTGTAAAACTGAATATTTGAACTTTTACTTAAGTTAAAAGAATGTTGAATGTATTGATAAAATTGATATATTAAGGCCAAATATTACATTAAAACTACTTTCATGGCTATTATATAAACTGTCTATGTTATTTTTATTATTAAAGAAAATTATTTACTCAAAAGTTATTGTCTAATGCAAATTAGTTCTTTGCAAAAGTGGTATGGTAAGGTCATTTTTGTAATTTTAACATAATTAAACCACAAGCCTCTCCATTCCTCTTGCTTGAATAAAATAACATTTTCCACAAATAAAGTATTGCTTACTCTTACAGAGTGATAATGTTATAAGGAAGGCCCCCCCCAAAGAGAGAACATCAGGGATTAATGATACAATTAAGCATTGCAAATTTAGTCATTAGTGCAATGCTCTTTGTTTAGAAGCATTAAGCTATACCATTTCAAGAAAAAAATGTTATTTCAGATGACACAGGCTGCTTAAAAATGTAATTGTATTGCTTACTCACAGGATCTGGAAACAACCAGATAAGGCATGCAAGCTACAAAGGGTGTTTTTCACTGTTAAAGAGCTCTGGTCCAGGTTAAAAAGAATTGTAAAAGTGTGTGAAACCACAGTCATTTTAAGAAGATAAGAAGAAAAAACCCTCTTATATCATCAACATATAAACATTCACTATTTCCATTGTTTCACTTGAATGTACTATTTTTTGACTTCTTTAAGATGAAACTACAGATTCGACTATTCTAACAACAAAGTCAAAGTTAATTAGTCTTAACTAACAGCCAAGTTGTAAACTACTTGAGGTCAACTCCACCCTCAGGAAAATGAGCATTAGTGAGACATTTTAAAGCACTGTCTGTTTTTATAAGCAGTGCAGAGAAAGGCTAAGCCAATAAAACATGACCATTACATTCTATATTTTAATATTAGCCTCTAAAGGACAGAACACTCCCATATGCTTTGATGACAAAGACTTGCACCACACTAATAACAATACATGAGTAAAGGAAATTACTGTCATTTTGCTTTGATTTTGTTCACTGAATATAACAAGCAAACAACACTGAAACCTCTCTCAAATGACTTGTGATGAGAGTTTCCTGCACTGCTTGGACAACAAAGAGACCCCCAGAGACTGGCGTGAGGCTTCCTCTTTTTAACCTGAAGATAAATCAATATGGTCTGAGTTGATTCTGGACTTTGGAGGGGGGGAAGAAAAGAAAAATCTTTAGATGTTATTTAGAAAATGCTAGGCGTGAGCAGCTGTTGTTAATTATGACTTCATTTTCTCCTCCAGACTTCTTTGGTTGCATGCCATAACTGCATGGGGCATGGGGGTTTACGGCTTGAAAATAGCCTTGTCATTCTGTGAAGTCTAACAGAGCAAAGGGGGTTTGATAAATGATAAAAAAGTTCCTTGGAAAGCTCCTTAGATCAGATTAGTTCTCATTTGTTTGTTTTTAGAATCCCAATAGTCTTGAACAGTTAAAAGGTAAATACATGAGGCCACACAATTCATGAACCATATAGAAAATATTTAACAGCTATTGAATTACTCTTGAAAGAAACTCTTCCACCCTTTATTTACACGGTCTGTTTATATGCTCTGCTTAAAATGTTAAATAAATGGAGTTAATCACATAATTAAACTCCAATTTAACTGGTATTCCTTCGTATACTGAACATCAGACAAATGCTTAAGTATCTTGATGAACTGGGGTCTCAGGGTGTGACTCTAAAAGGTACTATGCAGTCTGGCCTTGAGCCAGCAGAGCTAACGTGCAAAGCTTTAAGTCTGTGGAAGACAAATAGCATGCTCTTCAGCAAACTGGGATTTCCTCCCTCCTTCCCCCTGCCTCCTTCCTTTTACTAGATCATTAGAAGAGACTTCAACGTCTTACAGAGCAGAATCTTCAAAACAGTAATGAAAAATCTCACACATTAATTTCTGCATAGTTAAGTTTGTGGTTCAAACAAAGGGAGGTGGTCCAGATAATGTAGCACTGTTAATATTCATGGTGGGGGAGGGGGTGAGGTAGGGCTATGAGATTAAGAGGGTGTTGATTTGTTTAATGGCTATTTTCACTGCATAGTTTACATTGCTGTCTTCTGGAATAAAACAAGATTTACTGTAATAAAAGCTTCTTAGCATTCAATTTATTTGTGCTATTTCCATGAGTCCAACTGTTCTGTTTATTCTTTCTATTGTCCTTTTCCTTTTCTAGAGAAAGTGATTACCCTTTAAATGGAATTATTGAAATTAAGAACAGTGAGACATTTTGACCCAGATCTCAGTTTACAGAAAAATGATGCTGCACAGACTATGATGAGGAAATGCATTAGGAAAATCCTTCTAATTTGCTGCTGTAAAGTGCAGCAGCAACAGGACACTTTTAGCTGGTGTTCAATGTAATTGTGAGAATGATGGGACTCAAACTGCCCTCTATGTGAAATTTATCCTTCATCCAATCAGCAGAAACAACTAATGCACTGGAAGGTATATTATATCTCATCTACTTCCCAATAAAGTCAGTGGTGTCCAATCAGACACCTATTGTTAGTAGAGAATCTGAAATTGATACAATCACCACATTGATCTACAATTGAGTCTGTCATTTGCTTGCTGCCAGGTGCTCCTCCCCTTCCACCATGTAGCCATTTCAGAGCAGGAGCCCATGGTACTGAGTTTTAGAACACACTTATGATCAGATTTGTTAGTGAGATTGGGCTAAATAATGCTAGTTTACTCAGCCCAGTTCCAAACAGGGGCTACTGGTAATGCCATGTGGATGAGTGGAGGGTACAGCGCTGCACAACTGCCCAGATAACCAAGGAAACACATGCCCACCCTAAGCATGCCTACTGTCACATCCAGCTTGGAAGCACAGGAGATCAGGTTGATTGTTTCATTTTACAAGCAATTGTCTCCCAAACCTGCTGCAGAATCTCCTATTGATGGACTGCTAGTAAGTTCTCTAGACTGGGAGAAAAAAGAAAGCAAAAGAAAAAAGCCTTGAAATATTATTGTGCTTATGAACTCATGGGGATATAGAGATAAGGAACAGGATTTCTTTTGTTCATGTAAAGCCAGATATACTACCTATGAGACAGGTTCACTCTCTTAACTACCAGACAGACTGACAGTAGGCTGAGGGACATATACAATGACTTCTAACTTCTATCACTAGAAACAATACATAAATTAATTCCTTATGATATTAATTTAGAAGTTTGGAGGAAAGGATCATTACATCAGTGATCTTTTATTCTAAGTCTAGAATAAAATACTAATCTGAAGAAAACTGCTTAAAGTTTAAGATTATTTTAGCATTTACACCTGCAAGTGAAAGCTACCACCAAATTTTTTTTCTCTTCAACTTAAAAACATAAAACATTTATTATAAGCATAGTTTTATGGAAGCTCTTTTTTGAGCGGGCTACACTTTGCTTATTTACTAAATACACAATCTCAAGTAGAGCTGGCTATTGCACAAATATATAGGTAAGTGATGCTACCTCTGGCCTCATCACGTGATCTGACTTAAGATCAAACTATCATTATCACTACTTGGATGCATTTCCCTCAAAGAAACTCCATGTATTGCAATATTAACAATTTAATAGGAACCACTCTCTTCTTTAGAGACAAATTCAGGTATAAAAACCAGATAAAACTACCTGTCTCTTCCTGAATATATTAACATTTAATATCTGGAAGATAATGAAGGGGAAGCCAGTTGAGAAGTCTCTGAGATCACTTGGTCTGTTCAGCCTGGAGAAGAGGTGACTGGGGGAGACTTCATTGCAGTCTAAGCCTTTCTTGGTGGGGGAAGGAGAGGGGCAGGCACTGATCTCTCTTCTGCCACTCAGTACCCTCAGGTGAATCCCATCTGGTCCCATAGAGTTGTGGGTGTCTGAGTGGCACAGCAGGTCACTGACTGCTTCCTCCTGGAATGCAGGGGTCTGCTGCTCAGCTCCTCATCCCTGTCAAGCAGCTCAAGGGGGTGGTTGCCCTGATGATCATCAATCTTTCTGTTAAAGACTGAGGGAAAGAAGGCATCAAGTATCTCAGTCTGTTCCTCTTCCTCAGTGACAATGATCACCCAATGTCCAATAAAGGATGGAGATTTTTCCTTGACTGTCTTTTTGTGGTTGATGGATTTATAAAAACACTTTTCATTACCTTTCACAGCAGTGGCCAGATTGAGTTCTAGTTGAGCTTTAGCCTGTCTAATGCTCTTCCTACATGACCTAATGACATCCTTGTACTCTTCCTGAGTTGCCTGCCCCTTCTTTCAAAGGACATTTTATTCTTTGATTTTGTGCAAAAGCTCCCTGATCAGTCAGGCCAGTCTTCTTCCCTGATGACAAGGTTAAATATTCATAAAAGTTTCTTCACCCAGAAGGTGGTTGGGCAGTGGAATGGGCTACCCAGGGCAGTGGTCACAACATCAGCTTGACAGGGTTTAAGAAGCATTTGGACAACACTTCCAGGCATATGGTGTGACTCCTGGGCCAAGGGCTGGACCTAGAGTCTCCTTGTGGGTAGCTTCCAACCCAGAATATCCTATAAATAAATGAAAAAGAAAGGAAAGAAGGAAAAGGAGAGGAGAAAAAAAGAGAGAGAGAGACAGAGGGAGAGGGAAAAAGGAAAGAAAAAATAAAAAGCAAGAAAAAGAGAAGAAAGAAAAAGAGAAGGAAAATAGAAGAGAGAAAAGAAAGAAGAACGAAAAAGAGAAGAGAAGAGAAGA
>VWYN01013761.1:5539-60365 GCA_013400075.1 Hippolais icterina | reverse complement strand
GACATAGGACAAACTGCTTACAAAACATCATACAGCCAGGGTCCAAGCTAGAATTTACTTCAGTTTAGAAATTCAGACTCTTCTGTATTCTATGGGGAACCTATTTAAGACAGTGAGCTTGAAGGCTCAGGATTTCCTTCAAGGCCTGTGGAAGAAAAGTGTTTGTGCAATGAGGATTCAGATAACCCAAACAAGCTGTGCAAAATTGTGCTAGTTCTAGAACAGACATGTAAACGTGGCACCATACCTGAGCTAGTAGGATGTGTGTGGGAAAATGCTTTACCTCTGTCTTTTGTGCTGTACTGCGCTTTAGAGACCTGAGAGTTTGGAACAATGCCAGCTTGGGATCTTGAAGCAGTGGATATTGAATTTTTTAAACGTATACTTAGAAAGCTGGATATGCTAAACTCAGAAGTATGATTATTTTGTGTCTAGGTTCTTCAGTTGGCTTGGTATCCCAATCTAAAGATTTTATCCTAATTCTGCATTTCTGTATTTACATGCATGGCTTCCCTAGGAATTCTGCAAGAAATTGGATAGTAGGTGTTGGCACTCACACATACATCTCTTGTTAAGGAGAATTTACTTCTGCATGTTCTGTCTCATTAACAGATAGCACTGTACCTCTGTTACTATTGGTAAAAGTTTAGTGAAATATTTGTCTGTTTACTCTTGTTGGCAGTTGTGTTCTGAATTTGATTTTACTCAGCAAGAAATTTGCAGTGGTCTGTGTATTTGTTCCCCTTGGTTTCTTTCTCAAGTATATCTGCTATTCATGACATTCATCAGTTGTAGAAAGCAGCACCAAAAGAAGATATATAAAAGCTTAAGTCACACATCCCATTGTTTTAAAAACTGACACACAGGAAAATGTTTATTTCTTACCTTTATGGGTATTTGTCCTTTTTTAAAATTAATAATAATTTTCAGTTTCATTTCTCTTCTTTGAGCAGCTTGTGAAATACTTGTTTGCAATATAACAATTATATATATATATATATATATATATATATATATATATTACATCCCATATCTGTGGCAGCAGTTTCTACAGAAACATTAAAGGGAAAAGCAAAGATGTGTCCCTCATGACCCCAAAAAATTCAGGGCTGTCATCCGAAATTTTCCTCCTCACACCCAGTACTGACCATGGAGAATGAAGACATGAAAAGATGCTTTCTAATTCTTTCCAATTTGAGGTTTTAGGAACATAAAGGATGACTGTTGCTTGCAAACTTATTCTATCATCTACTTAGCAGCAATTTTTGAGGAGAAAGAGAAAAAAGTGGGATTTGTGATTTCTGCAAATCAACTACGAAGCCTTGGGTTTTCTGGTGAATGAAATCAAAATGTTTCCTGAAAAAGAATCTTGGAAATCTTGAGATTTCAGTGAGGAAGAAAAGCTTTTTGATGAGTGTCATCAGATAACTCAGCAAGAGAGGTGCTTCTGTGTTACAGATGTGCTGGGGACAGCACCAGATTCTGAGGAGCAAATCACAATTTATGATATCCCCTTCTCTCTCTCCATGTGGAGAAAGTTGGTGGCAGCACCTGGACTCTGCCCACACTGAAAATACAGGGGGCCAGTTGAAGAATCTGTTATTCACCCTGACTCTCAGTCCCTCCAAAGAGATACTACAGAAGGAGCCCTACAGACACACACCATTTTCATGGGAATGCAGACAAGCAAAGGAAGAGCAGATATATTTATTTCAGGATAACAAGACAGCACTGTGACTGAAATTAGGTGTTTATCTAAGAAGAGGAGGATGGAAGTGTGCTTGTTTTTAAACAGTTTTGAAAATTGAGGCCATGGCAGTTTGTTGGCTAAAGAGTGAGGGAGCAGATCCGAGCGAGAAAAATGGGATGAAATTATCACATTCCTGCACCGAAGGCAGGGAAATGAAAAATAATTGGACATGACTTTCTGTTTGGACTGGATCAGCCCATGCTCTCATGAGTCAAAAATAATAAATACAGTATTTGTAACATCATAAAATCCCCATTAAAAAAGTCCAGTAGCAGTAAGTTTTTCGAAGACAAGAAACAAATTACAGCAGGTTTACACTGAGAAAGCTTTAGGCCTTCAACATGTCAGATATTTTGGGAATGATTTACCACCCTTTTCTCAAAATAAAATGTAAACTCAATGAGATGCAGACAGAAAACAGGCCTCCCTATAGAACTTTGACACAAGAATAATGAAACCATCCATAATCTACATCTGATTTGTTTGGGAATTTTTTTTCTCTCTCTATTTAAATTCCTTGCAAGAAGAAAAGAAAAAAGGGTTCTTGCTGAGAAAAGGGAGGAAAAGGGCTCACTTGAAATATATTTCGTATCTTTTAAGAATCACTCCTCTTGATTTCTAGTTACCATCTTCACAGCCTTATGGATGAGACCTAAAATCTGCTGACACAAGAGCTGGAAGATTCTGCCTCATTTCAGAGGAGCTGAGATGCCTAAACCAGACTCTTCATCTCCAACATTTCACAGGCCGCTGCCACCATGAAGCAAACCTCCCAAGAGGCAAGAGCAGGGCTTTCTCTGTGGATTCCCAGTGCCTGAAGATCCCCTTGGCACTGGTGAGAGACAGGGAGAATTTTCCTGCTGTATTTGGAGCAGGGGACTGAGCACTGAAGCAGCCTGTGGCAGAATGGCGCTGTCAGAGTCTCTTCTCACTCCTGCATCATCACAGAATGACATAAAGGCACCTTGGAAATGTGTAGATTTCATCCCTAAACCCATAAAATAGTCATAGATCAAGTAATAGATTTTAACATCTTTTATGGGCTATTGCTTTCCCCCACGTTATCTCCCCTCCACTTTGTGCTAATTTGTATTCAATGCTGCTGTCCTGAGAGCTTCTCTGAAACTTCCCAGGAGATCTATCATAGCTTGCCTGTTTTCCCTGGTTTCTAAAATTAATTTAAATCAATTATTTCATATATTCCATCATTTTCTTAAAGCCATTTAGTGAAGATACGGCCAATTATTCAACATAAAATACAACCAGACCATTCCACCACAACCAAAAATGTGATTTATCATCACATTCAATTAGAACCCACTGAGGGCAGTGGCAGGAGTCCCATTTAGCTGAATAAGGAACAAGCCTTTGATTTACTGTGCCATAGGAATAACACACAATGGAAAAGGCCGGGATACGTACGGGATTCCAATTTCAAAGAGATTGTTTTGAATCAGTTGCTTTCCAAGCATGATGATGCTCAGCTGAATGCAGAGTTCCATCAGACACCCTCCTGGAGCACACTGCAATTAAACAAAACCAGAGAGTGTGAAGGGATTAAGAGAATTAATTTAAAAATACCAACTTGGGAGAGCTCCCGGTGTCTCCATGTGCCCACGGTCCCTGCCACCAGTTTGTGTGGGATCATGGAGCTCATCGATCACTGCAAATCTGTGCTTGACATGTATCATTTCCACCCATAAAACTGCATTATGGAAAATATGCAGAGGTCTGAAACAACTCACCGTGCCCTGGGGCTCCTATATTTCCTTTAAAAATATTTACTATATAATCAATGTAATAAACATAATGCAGGATCACCAATGCTCTTCCAACCTGATATCTCCCGGGGGGGAAAGAAAACCTTCAATCTTGCAAAGACTTTTATGTCAGCTTTATTGTCAAAC
This sequence comes from Hippolais icterina, assembly GCA_013400075.1. Classification (NCBI taxonomy): domain Eukaryota; kingdom Metazoa; phylum Chordata; class Aves; order Passeriformes; family Sylviidae; genus Hippolais; species Hippolais icterina. The sequence continues at coordinate 56,708 of VWYN01013761.1, read as the reverse complement.
CTTGAGCACATCTCAGCTTTCAAGGGAATACCCACAGCAATCCCCTCCATGAGGGAATAATAAAAAAAAAAATGCTTATAGGTTTAGCACAAAATGGCTCTAGGTTTTATTAAAATTGCCAAGCTTCCAGCAATCTGCAGAGTGGGAAGCCACATTCACACTTCCCAAGGGCCCCAACCAAACCATGAAATGTTTGTGCCTTAGTGCCCAGTTGTAAAGCACAGAAATGGTGAAGCTTCACCTAAGAAAGACCAGGAAATAGTCAAAAAATGCAGAAAGAAAGAATATAAAGTTGCCTTTGATGGAAACCCTGGGTTTTGCCAATTCAAGTTGAAGATTTAACCTGTTGTTTTAACATGTGTTTTCTATTTTTGCCCTGTTGTCTGTAGTTCACTGAACACTGTACACATATTTCTTTGTGCAAAGGATTTTATTTGTAATTTGAATTTCGTATGTACTTACCTCTTCCATCCTATAACCTTCGAATACATACACATAACGACCAGGACGGCCAACAAACCTGAAAGCAATAATAATATATAAACCAATATAAAAACACAAAAATAAGCTAATTTTGATACCATGATTTAATATAAAAGCACAAAAATAAGGTAACTGTGAAATCAAGACTATTCATTAGTATTAGCCAAAATATTTCAGAAGTAGCTTCTTCAACGTAAATTTTCACAGGCTCAGCACCTATTCAGCTTTGATTATTTCAAAGCAATAGGCCTCTACAAATGGTTTTCCACTACATCTGGATAAAATAATTTTAACAAAATATTTCTCAGTGCTAAAACAAAATTATAATAATAAACACCTTCACTTGACTAGCAATGGCAAGTAAACTTGGGGACACATATCCTAATTCACATTCTCTTACATGCGAATAATGTCCCGCATGAAATTATTTTACACGCCTATACACAACCAAGACTCTTCTGGTTACACCAGGAGAAACAATTATATTGACTTCATTCTAACCATACAACACAAAGGAGTAGTCAAAAAAGAATTTGGTGAATTTTTTCATTGGTGTCTTACAATATTTGTAACCACTGGCAAAATGCATCATTAATCCTTAAATGAAAGGTGCTGGATAGGATTAGTGAAGAGCAGAGATTAACAAACTTTACAGCCCCCAAAAGGAAGAGCAAAATGGTAGGAAACAGAATCCAGAGGATGTGTTAAACATTTTTTTGCCAAAGTTTTAGCAAAGAATCATTTTAAGTTTCCCATTCAAAAGCATGTGGATGACTGGGTCCCAAAAGACAAAGATTCAGAGCCCATAGGAAGTCACACTTATTTAGCAGGACAGCTGAATTAGCTTTTTGGTCAATCACTTCATTTGCCAGTTGACTGTAACTATTTCTTAATTTGATACCAGAGAATAATGTGAAATAATGAGAAAGTAGTAGAAAAAAGAGTTCCGTAATTTTAAATGAAACAGGAAGACCTTTCTTTGCTGAATGATGCTTCAAGGAAAATTTGCTGAACTGTGGAAAGTTAAGGCCTGTAAGCACCACCATTCGGTATAAAAACAAAACTTTTTTTTAAAACTAAAATGAATTATTAACTTTAGATAACCCTGTCAATGATATTTTTTCAGAGCTGGCAAAGATAACCAATCCCAGGCCTTTGTGCCCATTTTTAAACACAGATCCACTAATATAGACACATATATAAAAAATGTATATACAGAAATACTTACATGTAAAGGATATTTAGCCTACCTTCCTTTAAAAAAGGCAACATAAAAAATTGATGCATAAGAATTCACAAACTTCAGCAGGAATGCCTTCAAAATCAGTCTTTCCTCAAAGGTTTTCTCTGTTTTTGGTATTTCTGGGGGAAGAAAAAGCAAACCAGAGAACTGAATCAGTAAGTATATAAAAATCCCTGAATCCACAAACACGTACAAAAAAAACCCAAAAAACAAACAAACAAACAAAAACTTCAAACTTTGGGCTTATATTTGTTTTTCTTTTGTATCTCTAATTTGTACCAAAGCCACTAGGTCTGTCACTGAGTCCTCATTTCCAGAGATATGCAATTCCATGAAGCAAAAGCAATATAAATTCCTTTGATGGATGTATGGATATTGACATACACGAGTATATCAATTACACAGCTACACAACTAAAATAGCAAAACATTCATATTCTCAATTGAGAAATGCTGAAAGCAAAGTACAAAGACTTTCAACCAGAAAAAAACACCTTAAAAGCATCCTTAACTTGTAGTCCACAAGCCTTCTTTTCTGTGGTGAGATTGTCGATATGTTTGATGCTAAACACAAGATTAAATACATTTGTGAATAAGGAATTAAGTGAATTAAGTGCAAAATAAAGGCACATTTCTGCTAACAATTCACTGTATAGGTGAATTCTATATTTCAAGATTTCTTGGTTTAAATATTTTCAGTATTAATTACTCTGTTCCCAGATTTATTTTCAATCTCTGTGGAAATTTTCTGGCAGCAGAAAACACAGGTATAAGACAGAGGTTTTCAAACTGATGGTAGGATCGTTTTATAAAGATTTTATGTGGGTGAAACCCTTGTGTTTCTCTGCTCATCCTGAGCTGTATCTAATGTGAGAGAAGATAATTTTATGATTAAATTTATCACTCTTGGCTGAACTTCTGTGGCACAAAAAAATGTGGAATAATAAGGAGATTCAGAGCTCTGGCTTAAGGACTTCATTAAAAATACTGCTGTACTTGTACAGTTTTGTTTCAGGCACAGTTTGAGCATTCTGTTTGTTTTGCTGTTGTTTTGGGGAGGCGTTTCTTTAAAAAGCAGCATGATTATTTTAACACTAAAGGAATAGAAAAGCCTAAGGAGCCCTCACTGTCTGGCTTTCTTTGTGAGAAGTTGAACCATATTTTAATAAAAAGACCAGTGCATATCCTGATGAGCCCTAAGGCATAACCCACCTATGTGTATAAAAAAGCTTAATTAAACCTCCAAACAATTTGTTGGTGATCCCATACCCTGAACAGATCAGCAACACAAAAGCTCAGGGCAGCAGGAATGTTGAATAACAGCAACACAGCTTTTCATTTGAGGGAGAAAAATCCTAAACTCTTCCTTACAGAGAACCCCCCAAAGGATGAGCTCAGCCTTTGGATGAACATTTGCACACCATATATGGTCCCAGAGGCTCCCTCAGACATCCTATACCATAGCTGTAGAGGCATGTGTAGAATTTGTACTCCAGCTTGTCGGGTGTGCTGCATGAGAAATGCATTCAGCCAGAATAGGTGTGTTAGTAACAGAGAAAACTCCCTCATCTCAAAAAAATGGAACACCCAGTGGTGGGTTGTTGTGCCAAAACTGGGCAGCTGGAACTTTGCAGGTGGAGGATGAGCTGAGCTAAGGGTGGAATTGGCCTTAGCTCTCCGAAGGAGCTGCTCCCCTCACCAGGGACAAACGGGAGTAGTTTTGACTTTGTCCTCATTTCACTGGTTCTTGCTTGGCCTCAGTGAATTCCTCCCTGTGAGGGTGGGGAGGCCCTAGCACAGGTTGCTCAGAGCAGCTGTGGCTGCTCCATCCCTGGAAGTGTCCAAGGCCAGGCTGGATGGGGCTCTGAGCAACCTGGTCTAGTAGAAGGTGTCCCTGCCCATGGCAGGGGGTTGGAACAAGTGAGCTTTAATGTCCCTTCCAACCCAAACCATTCTGTGATTCTGAGTTACAAGTGAGCTGTAAATTTTGTCTGGCATCACCTGATTACTAAGGATAATCTATTCTTCCTGGGAATAGCAGGATACCACCTGCACTTTGGCTGGTCTCATCTGTGATAAAGGGACATCAGTGCCCCACTCTGCTGGACCCACAAGAGTCCTGCTGCATCCTGTACGAGCTCTCTGCACTGATAACAACAAAACTCCTGCTCTTTTCCTCCAGGCACTGGAGGAGGTATTGAGGCATATGTATGACTGTGATCCCATGATTAACACAATTGCTATCAGTGCTATTCTTGTGCTTACAGATGTATTTTCCACCTGAGCAGAGATTCAAGTGTACTTGAGGTTGGAATAGAAACTTATGTTGTCAAGAGCTACTCCTTCAGCCCAACAAGTGTGTTCTTCAACTTGTGGATTAAGTGCAGTGAGAAATTGAAAAGAAAATTGAGTATGTTTTTCTCCTCTCAGCAAAATGAGAGTTCACAAGTTAAGCAACATTCATCAGCATGCATGAATTGTAATTTTTTAAAACATTTTGATCACATTTGGCATCTGAGCCTAGCGCTGGAGAAAGCTGCCTGAGTGAACTTAGTAACTCATGTAATTTGTAGCTCTAGAGATTATTCTGACTGGATCCTTCTTAAACAAAACATCTGATGGTTGATTAGGAACGCTGCCCTAATAAAGATAGGATTAGAATTAAATGCAAAGTGACAGGGGGACAATAATCAGCAAGTAAGAAATTATTGTTTCTTTCACAGTTCAGCCTGGTGCACATCTCAAAGGGAGAGATTTTCCTCCTGTACTTCCCAGAGAGGGGCCATGGCAGTACCTAGCACTTCCCAGCTCCTGCCTAGAAGCTGCTGGAGAAGTCTCATCTTCATCTTTTCCAACTCTTCCCACACAGCTGTGTCATTCCTTAACATTTGTGCCCTTTCTTACCTGGGCAGGTGCAATGGACAGAATTGATCAGGTCACATGCATTTAGCAGCCTGTCACTTGTATGAAAGCTGAAAATCTGGGTACAATTTTGCCCTGGGCAGTGAGCCTGAGCTCATTTATGCCACTAGAACAGAGTTCATTTGTGTAATCCTGTTACAACCTGCCCTGCTTATTTCTGGTGCAAAACAGAAATAAGCAAACAAATTAACTCACTAAAGTGGCAATTTGTAAAATGAATTGCTTTGTCTTCATTTCTTCCAAATACTTTAGGAATTTAATCTAAACTAACAGGACCATGCTTCCAAAATTCAGGACTGGGTCTCTAAAAACTGCAAAGCTGTAATGTTCTTCCAAAAATAGGACTGAAAGAGATATTTTCATTTGTGAATTTAAAAGTGTTCTGAGAAATTGAGAAGAAACAGAAGCCTTAAGAGTAATCTCATGTAAAGGCTCTATCAGTCAACATCCTTGGTCTAATTTATATAACAAAACAAAGCCCCAGCCTAAACCTCTATTAGTAAACATATTTAGCCTAATGTATATAACAAAACAGTACTTCAGGCCTAAATCTCTATAGCTGTCAAAGGAATTAATTGCCTTTAAAAGAAATCAATGGCCAGGCTTGCAACAATATTTTGATGTTTAAAATAAATTTTGAAAGTCCAACTCTTAACTGTAATAGAAATCATTAATAAAAAGTCCAGCCCAGACATGCCCCTAAAATGGAACAAAAAAATCATTTGAGCAGTAAGGAAATGGTTAAAACTTTCATCAGGGAATCAACATCAGTGTAAATTTGTCAGAGCCATCAACATTTTTTAAACAACCCACTGACTTTCTGCAGCTCTTAGCTGTAAAGATGTTCCTTCACAATCCTGAATGTTTTCACTGACCCTGTCCAGGAGGAAATGCTCCTCCTGGACCCTCCTTGCAGCCCCTCATGTCAATACATGGATTAACGAGCAACGTGGCGAAGGTGTTTTACCAATTTCTGTCAGCCATTTGGCCACAGCTCCGTAAATTTCATCGAGGATGAGGACCACCACGAGGTTAATGATGACGGCGGTGGCAGTCACGGTCACTCGAACGTTGGACCTGGTGGCCTCGTTCGTGCTGAAGGACAAGGCGGCCGCCATCGTGATCCTGTACACGATGACACCAAACACTGCTGAGAACGTCAGCATGATCTGCAAACAAATGGGCACACAGATAGTTCAGCTTGGAAACAGAAGCTTTGGCTGGGAGATTGGGTGTGTTCCATGTGCCCATGTGTCCCTGTATCGTGGGGCTGTTTCTTAGTTCAAGGTGATAAATATGCAGGTGATCAAATTAAAAGGCAAGAATTCAAATCTCTCCAACAAACAGGGACATAAATAAGAAATAAAGTGGATGTATGACTCCAAACTGGCACAATTTGACTGACACAAGATGCTCAGAGGGCTGGATGCTCAGATGCTTCACAGCACCTCCCCTGTGAAGACAGCCTGAGAGAGCTGGGATGTCCAGCCTGGAAAAGAGAAGGCTCCAGGGACATCTTATACCATCTTTCAGTGGTATATATTATAAAAAAGAGGGGAAGTGACTTTTTACATGGGCAGGTAGTGGTAGGAAAAGGGAGAATGATTAAGAGGACATTTTTTGTGAGATATTAGGAAGAAATTCTTTCCTGTGGGGGTGGTGAGGCCCTGGCACAGGTTTCCCAGAGCAGCTGTGGCTGCCCCATCCCTGGAAGTGTTCAAGACCAGGTTGGATGGGGCCCTGGGTGTCGTGACCCAGTGAGTGGCATCCCTGCCCCTGACAGGGAGTTAGAATTAGATAACCTTTAAGGTCCTTTTCAACCCAAACCAATCTTTTATTTTGGAGATTCTTTTACAATGATTCCATGGATTCCTGCAGATGGGCATGTCCATTCTGATTAAAGCTACACACATCATTCATTCAGTGAAATTTGGGCATTTTGGGTTCAAAAGCAGGAATTAAGCAAGGTCTTTTACCTGGCAATAGATTCAGATGTCTTGGACTAAAGAGCCTATATTTATGTGCCGTCAAGTAAATGGGCTTTACTGGCTCAAACAGCTTCACCTGTGCACAGCAGAAGTGCCAACTTACAAATTAAAAGAATTGGAAGTTTTCTCTGTTATTTTTTCTTTAAGACTGACCTAAGCAGGGTTATTAGAACTTCACATTACATTTGTGTCCCAGAAATCACTTGATATCCCTGGCATCCTTTGTGGGCTGGCTTTGACCCATGAGATGAGGGAAAGTTAGCCCTGCTATTTAAGGTCAAGTTCCCACAAGAAGAATTTTAATTTCACAGGGTTGTGGTTTTCTGGTTTAAAAAAAAATCCAAACCAATCCACAATGAAAAAAAAATCAATAAAGCAATAATAAAAATTAATAAATTTTCATCATCAATGTGCAAAAGGGGGAGAAAGCACCTTTTTTCCCTCATTTTTGCCTTTATAAACAATTCCAGTGTACATTTATTTTAGGTAAAACATCTCAAGATTCTCAGATGAAAGAGACTATTTCAATGTGAAAGATCAGACTACTGCAATTATTAAAATGGGCCTAAGGGCCCAGATTAAAAACATGGGTTTAAGGAAATTTAACAGTTCATTTTAATGATCCCACAATAGTTTATTGAATTTCTGTATGTTGCATTGTTGCATGAAAAGGAACTATTGCAAAGAACCACAACAAGAATCAGAGTTACATTATTAAAGGTTGAAGGTGAAAACCGGGCACATTTTGCTTTTATGAAGAACTAATAAACATACTAAAAATTAATTATTTGGAGAAGCTCGTGGAGATTTCAGATGAAATTGTCAAATATGTTTTGTCAGCAAATAGTAATAGTTAGACCTAGTAAAACATCTAGCTTTTCCTTTTAAAGAACTGTTTCATTAATTTTAAATGAAATGTAGCTGAATGATAAAAGCCTGAAACAGTTTAAATGAATTTTTTTCAAATGACATAAAATATTATTTTCTTTGGTTTTGTAGTTCTCATTGTGTCAAGGAAATATTTCTAGTTTTTATATCAATTTTTCTTTTGACTTATCTACCAAATGAACAGACAAAAAAAATCACATTCATGCTGAACTATCTTGCTGTGACAGAAGGGGTACAGGAACACAAGGACAATAACTTTTTCCTTGTTTTCCCGTGNCTGAAACAGTTTAAATGAATTTTTTTCAAATGACATAAAATATTATTTTCTTTGGTTTTGTAGTTCTCATTGTGTCAAGGAAACATTTCTAGTTTTTATATCAGTTTTTTTCCCGTTACAGTCACTAGAGTAGAGAGTAAAATCCCCAATAATGGAAGAAAACAAAACACCACCTGGTATTAATTTACTTCACCTTCCACCTCTACAGACACTTTAAGCTCCTTTCTTTTTCTTAATCTGAGTCACAGATTCCTTCTTCTTAATCATCTTCCTAAATACTCTCTTCCTGTTTCTTTTCCCTGAGAATTTCTTTGCAATTTTTTTCACTATGGTGGTGGACAAGGAAAATCAGCAATTGGATGCCTCATTCTGGAGCTGATGAGATCCCTGGGTCTCCACACACCTCTTTCCATCACAAATTCCCACTTAGGAATGATATCCTAACAGTACAGGAAGAAGAGTCAATGACAGTCCTCACTAAATAGAGAAAGAGGAAATTTCAGATCATGAAAGTTCAATAGCAAACTCTTGAACCTGACCAAAGGATTTTAGGGATCCCTTCTTCTCAGCAATGTTACTGGAGGACGAGATAGCAGCAACCTTCTCAATCCATGCAGTGCCATAGCAAGGTATACAAAGTTACTGAAAAAAAATGTTTTATTTGTTTAAAGAACAAAAATATTTGCTTTGCAAAAGCACCAGGGCTTCAGAAACTCTCAGTTGCTCAGCTGTTTTTAAACATCTGCTTAGACACAGATGGAAAAACACTCCTTTAGGAGTCTTCATTATCTGTGCATCCAGCAAGAAGAGAAAATTGAGGAGGGCCTGTAGGACTGCACAGTGACTGTGAGCACAGTTCTCACTCCCCAGGCAGTCACTGAGGGGGAATGGTTCCTGTATCTTCACAGTATTTCTCTCATTCCTGAAAATACCTCTTCTGCCCAAATTCCTGAGCAGGCAGGCCAGCATTTGTTCAGGTGCCCACTTTGGGGTTTGTTGTCATTGCCAACATTCCCTCTGGCCATTCTTTCCCTCTGTTATGGCAGTTTCTTCCCTGAATAGCTGAACTAGTCTGTCCAGGGCTGAACTGCTTAGAAACAGATGTGAAAATTGGCTGCAGAAAAGGTCACCTACTGAGCCTGGTATGAATGAAGACAAACAGGAAAGCAAACTAGATCTGAGAAGGAAGCTATAAAACCCCGTGGGCTAGGCTGCTACCTCCATCCAAGTAGGATAACAATTTAATGTCCAGATACTTCTCTGGCTCCCCAGTAGGGCTATTCTAGAGTCAAGTATTACACCATGTGAGTGAGAATAGCATGGAAGGAGGCTGAACTCTTCTGCCATGACACAAATTGAATTTCTTCCTTCCTCTGACTGAGCCAAAGAAAAGCTCCAGTGATGCATTGCTCCATGCCACCCTGCTCTCTTGCAACACTATCAGAATCTTTATCACTATCACATAAATCTCTGCCACAACACGTGCCCTCTAAATATAGGGTTTATAAATTGTGACATTTTATTGTTAATGACACTCAAAAAAATCTGAGCTGAGCCCAGATCTCCTGCTACCATCGATCTTACTCAGCAAAAAATAAGACTTGTGAACTGTCCTACAATCCCTGCAAATGCATAGCTAAAATCAGACTTGGATCTTCTGCCCCCTCTGCAGTCCAGTGAGGCTTTGTGTACAACAAAAGGACTGTGATCAGATTTTAAAGCATCCATACATGTGTGATTTAATCCTTGGAATTAAATCTTGGAATCTTGTTGGGCAAGAGAAGTGAACACAATGGGTTTTTTTCAACCTGCAATTTGAACAAAACAAAAAGCATGCCTAGCTTAATACAGACAGAGGAAAAGCCAGAAAGAAAGCAAAGACCACAACACAATTTTTGAAAGAGGATTCACAAAAGTGAAGTACTCTACTTTGGAGTATGGAAATAAAGGGAAAAAATAAAAATAAAAAGGAAAGATTTCCCTAAGAAAACCATTACCAGGTTCAAGAATCACCAGGGAAAGTATGTAAAAGTATGTAAAGCTTGGGGAAGGAGGGACAGAACAAAACAGCTTCATGCTATGGCAATGTAGAAAGCTTCATGGGAAACACCTATAGATTTGGAACACCAGACCCTTTTGGCCTGGAAAAGGTAGCATTAAAAATTCAACAATCACTTCTGCAGCACTAGAATTTGCTATGCACTTGTGTGCAGGTCTGGGTCTAAGTCTTGTGCCCCTGCATACACACATTAATTCAAGACTTTATTATTTATTTTGCATGTAGACCTTATCATTAAAATAATTAATCTGTGTGAATAATAATAATAATAATGGATGTTAATGAGACAAATAAGGTGTTCTCAGTACAATTCTATTTCACAGACTGACAACAAAACTTCAGTTTGATCTTTCCAATTCCTGTTTAACTAATCTAGCAGGGAAAAGGTAAGCATCCTATACAGTAAAGAGCAGATTGCAATATCCATGTAGGATGGTAGAGCATGCTCTCCCTTATCAAGAGTTGGCTTGACTTTCATGCATGGTTTTCAAGTTGTCTCCTGTAAGTACTTACATATAAATAATGCTCAAAATATTGCAAAAATAAAATCATTGTGTCCACTTTGCCAGATGGTGAAAGTCAGCCTAGTTCCACTAGTCATGAACTGAAGTTGAGGTATTGGAGCTCTGCATTTTACATCTCACAAGCTGCAGGTAATAACCCTTTATAAATCTCTCTGAGATGTTACAGTAAGCAGGGAGGGTAATACCTAGGCTATGAGTCAGGAAAGCACTTTAAGCTCATGCTTAGGGGAGATTTAAACATGTGGTGAAAGTCAAGAGCACATGTAAGCACCTTGTCTGCAAAAGAATGACTTGTAAAAGCTAAATCAGGGCTGTGTGTTTAGTCAGACTCAGTGTGGTCTGCTCTAAGTGAAGTCATGACTGATGCCACTTAGAGATTCTGTCTAAGAAGCAAATACTGGAAAACTCACTCAAAAGGCTGCAAGTACATCCATATATGACACATCTATAATGTACAGAAAATATTCTGAATATGCATTACATACCTCTTCATAAATATATAAACTTATCTATAAGGGTGTAGACATTAACTTCAATGTGAGCATTTGATTGTCAGCAAAAGAAATTAAATCTTCACAGGACATCTGGTGCAATATATGCAAATTTGAGCAAATTAGAAATACACTTAGGTATCTTAAAGTCATTTAGGCCCCAAGTGAGTTTCCCTAGTTAGATGTTGCAATGGTGCAAACAGACCTATTTCATTGCCATTTTATAGTGGCTGTAGATATGAACAGAAGCTTTCAGTCAGTAATTACTGTAACCAGAGGGATAATGGGATCCTTTACCATGTAATTTAGGGTTTGTTAGCCAGGCCTTCCTGTTGCTGTTTACAAAGTGCTACAGCTTCATGATGTGTTTGTTTTGCTGGAAATTTGACTTTTGACTATGACAATGGTTTCCCCACTTTAGAGGCTGACCTGCACACCTGATTCCTTTGGCCAAGAGAGGACTGTGTGCCATGATCTTCCTTAACTACTGTACAGTACATCCCCAAATGTATCTTGGATAAATTTTTCTCAGCAACTGATTTTTTTCACATGGATGTCACATGTTCCAAGGCTCAACCTTTCTGAACATCACCATGACCAACATATGCAATACTGTGCTCACAACTAAATATCAGTGTTATCCCTTCATTGGATAACAGAGATGGAGCAGAAAACCTGGGGGAGAGGCAGAATTTGTGTAATGAACTGCTGGCATTACAGTAAGTCAGCCCTTCCACAAGCAGCCTTTGGAAAAAGAGAATAAAACCGGAGAAAGATATTAAGCTCCATGAATCTTCCTAGTATTTCCCCTAAACTGGCCTTACCTTCAGATTTGTAACATATTTGAGAATAGCAATTCAAGGATTTCCTTCTAGATGCTCATGGCAAAGTTTCTCACACCTAATAAATGAGTAGAAATGTAGATTATGTTACCATAAATAAAATCAGTCCAAAGTTCGCTGCATATCCAGGCATGCGGTCACTCCATGTCAGCTTCTCCTTTTCATTCTGTAGGCAAAACACAGAAACAAAATAACAGATGTGACACAACTGTACAATAGGAAATATTAGAATACGTAGGATTTGTTACTGGGAACCATTCTCAATTCTGCTGCTGTGATTTTGAAGTATATTATGTGATTTAGAACACTGATATTTTAAAGTAGATTTTAATTTAAGATAAAGGAGGGGAAGAGTAAATAAGACATAGAAAATGTCTGCAAAAATCAGAAAGTATCCTATGCAACTATGATTTTAGTATTAAAAAACATGTATTCAACTCTTATTAAAGTTCATATCAGGAGAAATCTCTGAGATTGACCTTAATTTACATTTAGGCAAAGCAAGATTCAAGCATTAGTTCTGAATTGCTTATTGTAAAACTACAGAAGAACAGTGCTTGAGACAGAAACCGTGATAAGAGTGCTGACTACCATTGAACACACAGTTTTGGTTTTTTTTTTAATGGCCACAGGCACCAAATGTCACCCCTCAGATAATTCTTGCAAGACACCCCAACCCTTCCCCTGGTACTCGTTTTATAGTGGAGGGAAACTACAAAAGCAAGGCCCTCGATATCCACTGCTAACTTTGTTTTCTTCATGCATAAACAGCATCTCCCTCTTCCCTGCATAATTTAAAGCAACTGTGATCAGTGAAACCCAGTATGCTTTTCCCTTCCCCACACAAACTCAACTCCAGCCCCAGCTGCATGTACATCTAAAGAAGACATTTGAAGATGGATTTATGCGAGAAATACGATTCCCTCCTCTCAAAATAGGTTTCTTAAAATAATAATAAGGTCGCTGCTTTGTTTAAGTTAGACTAAAACTATATAATCAAATTAACTAAGGACACAAAGCCAGCTGCTGTTGGTATTTCTGTGAAGCATCGTTGCTGCCCCACGCACCAGTACTACCCTTACACTGGAGTTAGCCCAGAGTGGTTCTGAATTTAAATGAATTTAAATCAGATTAGAACTCAGGTCAAAGGTTTCCAATAAACCATTTTTAAGGCACACTTGTCCGTGGATAAACATAAAAATCTGGGAGCATTGTGCCTTTGTAAGAAGCTTCCCCAAAGTGGAATTAGGAATGCAGTATATAAGTACAGAAATGCCCCCATGGATTTTTTAACTGGGATGTGGAATTAGACCTAGGGCACAATCCTGCCTGCACATCCATTGCCGTGGTGGTGGTGCCTCAGACACTGTGGGAAGGAGCATTACTCAGCAGCCCCTCTTGTGACCTCGCCTCCTTTGGGACAGTCCTGGCAGCACTGGGGCACAAACCCAACCAGAAGCACCAATAATTTGGCCCAGTGTATGCAGCACATAAATACTCCTTACAGTTCACACACAGAGTCCAGCACGTAGCTGGAAGGCTACTTGAAAAAGCATTCCTGTGAATGCACACATGCATTTCATTGCATTTTGGCTGTTACCACTCAGCAATTCTACAGGACGTGAAGTTCTGAGGGATTATATTCCCAGCAGGCCTGAAGGACACCACATTTTACCATTCCACCAGGGGCTGGTGTGGGGCTGTGCTTTGTACTTGTGCTGAACGCAGGGCTGATAATACAGAGGTGGGTTTGTTATTGCTGAGCAGAGTTCACACTGAGCCTAGGGCTTTCCTGCTTTTTTGCTGCCACACTGCTGAAGGAATTTAAGAGGAGACACAGCCAGGACAGGTGACCCCAACCAACCAAAGGGACATTCCAAACCTTATGGCATCATGATCTGTGTGTAAAGTAAAGGAGGAGGAAGGGAGGGGTGTTTGGAGTTATGGTGTCTGTCTTCCTAAGAAACTATTGTGTGTGATGGGGCCCTGCCCTCCTGGGGATGGCTGAACACTTGCCCAACTGCGGCAAGCAGGGAATTAATTCCTTGCTTTGCTTTGTTATAAAGCTGCCTTTATCCCAACCCAAGGGATAAATTCCCAAGGGAATTTTCTACCTTTTACCCTTCCCATTCTCCCCCTCATCCTGCTGTTGTGGAGTGAGTGATTGCTGCCTGGGGTCACACCAGGATGGTCAGCAGGCCATCTTCTCAGCTTGCTCTTCCATGCATATGCTTCCTTGAACTTTACTCTTCCATGAGTTTGCCATGATCTGTAGCACTCAGCCAAAGGGAGATCTGAGCAACATGAGAAGTTTCTAAGCCAACATCAGAAGAAAGGAAATGCTGGATGAAGTAAGAGAGTTACTTAGTGTATATGGCCAAAAACAAATTTGGAAATTTAACTTAATATCCTAGAGCTCCCAGTCCATCCCAGAAGTCTCAGCTGCTCCAAGTCCCTCCTAGAGCTCCCAAGTCCATCTCAATTTTTCCCAGTTCATCCTCATCCATCCCAGAACTCCCAGTCCATCCAGGCAGTGGAAAATTACCTTCTGTTCTTGTGACCAGAGACAGGACTCAAGGAAATGGGATGCAGCTGATTCAGGGAGGATTTTAGGCTGGATATCAAGAAAAGCTTCTTCCCCCAGAGAGTGGTTGGGCACAGAACCGGGAATTCCCATTTCCCCAGGGAATGGTCACAGCCCCAAGGCTGCCAGAGTTCCAGGAGCTTTTGGACAACAGGCACAGGATGGGATTGTTGAGGGGTCCTGTACAGGGCCAGGAGCTGGGCTGGGTGATCCTCTATCTGGAGCAGCCCAAAAAGTGTAAGTATTTATTGATGCAAGATGAAATGGATCATATGAAGAACAATCTCAGTGGCAGATATGTTACACTGGGGAGCATTTCCCAAGATGAACTGTGTTGCAGGGGAATATTTATATGCAGACAGAAAACCTCACAAGAAATTGTTTGGTTTTGTGCCAAAGGCAAACTAAATTATTTGCTTTCAAAATCTTACTTTTCATTTTCCTTCAATACAAGGATGGATTTGCAATTCTGTTGGAAGAAAAAGCAGGTTTTGGTCTCTGTGCACTGATGTGTTCCTGTTTTAGTGTTTAATGGCGTGGTGAATGTGTTCCTTGAACAGATACAACTATTTTCCTATTAAAAAATGAAATTTAAAAAATGAAATAAAAATAAAAAATTGAATTAAAAAATATTCAAGAAAGAAAGAAAGAAAGATAAAATTAATTCCATTCTATATTTTTCTGGATGGTTTATTTCTGTATGAGTTACCTAACACGGCAAAGATCCAGCTCTGCATCCTCAGGTGGGTGGGCCTCTGAGCTGTGGAAACCTGGAAGTACCCTGCACTTGGACAGCACCAGGCAGCTTTTGAAAACAATTCTATGCTTCTCTGTAAATTTAACCACAGTCACTTTGCTCAGATCACAAGTATTTCAGTTATTAATTGATATTTTCCCTCAAGACAACACCTCCTCCAAGCAGGTGTTTCTAACCATCAGCAATGCCAGCTCAACCTGCACTTGGGGAGTATGGCCAGAGATTTTCTCTCTTCTCCATCCTGCTTTGTAGCTCCAGTGCTGAAATTCAGGATGTTCAGTGTGGTTGCACCTGGGTGATCCCAATGATTTCACTGACCTGCACAGAGCTGTAATAATTATCTGGAATTTAGTAAAAGATGCTCAGAGAAGAACAAAATCCAGGACTCCTCTCTAAGGTCTTACTCTGCTAGCAACAACAAAAAAAAAGCTATAAAATTATATTTCAAATCACTAAATCCAGAAATTCATCTCTTCAAATTCATCTCTTCATCAAGCTTCAAATAAATAACTGCCATTTTTATAACTGCACATTTCTTAGTAGGTTTCTACTTTAATTTTTACTTTAATACAAAAGCTTTAATTTGTGTAAAAACTGCACTATCCAAATGAACATCTAGAAATAGGAATTGTGGTATCAAATACAGCTCTTTTGTATTTGTGTGACACCTAAAGCACTGCCTGTGCACTGCAGGCTCAAGAAAAGGCATGAAATGAGCTGCTTCTGAAATAAGGGGTCCCTATATAATTTTACTTTGGCCTTGAAATAAGTTTAAGACAAGGAGAAAAGGATGCTTCAGAGTAATTTGGAAATTATGAGCCAGAAAAAGCCTGCAGAATGGACAGTTTTGGAAAACAATCAATTCCAGGGTGGTAACACAAAAAGAGGCATGATCAAGGACCATCAGCATTTCTGGGATCTTGCAGTGTGCACAGTGGTCATTACCATTAAGAAAACCTGGCCAAGTTCATGGGATTCTTTCAGCCTGTGTTTGGGACTCAAACTTTTTGAGGGCTTGTATTAGTCCTCAGACTTCTGTGAGGAAAGAAAAAACTGCTACCATGCTGAGCATCTGGAATGTCTGTGACTATCCCTGTCTGAATCTAGAAGTTCTACTTTCACACTGCCACAGAAGTGAAAGAAAACGCTTTTGGTCTAAAACCCTTTAAAAGAGAGAACTTCATTTTCTATTCTTCTCACTCAAGCAGCAATGGCATTTTAACAGTAAATGTGGTTGTGTTTTGTGAGCAATGTTCTGTCTCAGGACTGCACGTGGAAAACAACCTGCCGAGATTCATTTGGAGACAAAGAACTGCAAAAACTTTAATTAAAAAATTTTGCTGTCTTTGAAACATGCAGAGTAGCACAGACACACCATTAGCTTTCAGTGGAGCTTAGTGGACACACTCTAAATCTAAATTGTGGAAGCAATGCAGAATAGAGAGCTGTGAGAAGTGTGTGCAAGGCTCAATACTGGGATCATGGAAATTAATGGATTTTAAGTCTAAGCAATGTTATTTTTAACCACCCAGTCTTAGTCTCCTTTGTAACCACACAACTTCCTTGAAATGATTTTTGCTATAAGGATAATATATGTGATTTATCTATTTTTTTTAAAAAAACCCTCTTATAACAGCTTGAGCATTTCTGTGATGAACAGTCAGTTACAAACCTTATTAGGTCATTCCAATCAGTAATTACCTTAGCTGTTGAAAATGTATGGTTTATTTCCAAGTTGAATTTGCCTATCTGCATCCTCCAGCCTTGGCATTTAGCTGCAAATTTGTCAGTTAAGAGCATCTACAGGCAGAATTCTGGGGTTTGGCTGTGGGTTCTGAACTGTGATCAGGCCACCTCTTGTCTTTTAAGCTGGCTGAGATTATTTCCTAAGAATGGGAATGATCAGCCAAGCCCACAGCTGTATTTCTTCTCCTGTAATGGGGTTGGAAGTAAACCTGCCACAGGCTACAGCTCTGACATGGGCAACTGGCTTGGCCTTTCACATAACAGGGCTCATCAAAGTCTGTGTGAGTAGCCAAGTCTCTGTGCCTCAGGAGACTCACAGCCCTCCCACAGGACCAGAAATACTTCATGTGGAGGGTGAGGGTTTTGCTTCCAGCCATGGAGCCTGGCAGGAGAGAGGATACCAGCCTCACCTCTGTCAGTGGAAATGCTGGCAGAATGGAGGGAAGAATCCATTCATTGAAGTGCTTTCTACTCCTTGTGAGTCTTAATACAACATTCTGAAATTCTTAACGGAAAAATAAAAAGTCCCAGAGATGCTGAGGCTGCCCCATCCCTGGAAGCGTCCAAGGCCAGGTTGGACAGGGCTTGGAGAACCTGGGATAGTGGAAGGTGTCCCTGCCCAGGGAAGGGGCTTGGAACTGGGTGGTCTTTAGGTGCCCTCTAGCTCAGGCTATTCCATGACTTTATGACATTTGCACAGCATTTTACACACACACTTATATACACACAGATTAAATGTATGTAAATGTATGTCACATGCATGCAATGAGTACCTTGATAAAAACTAGTGACTTGCAGTAGATTTGTGACAATATTTCAAGCTGTTTCCTTCACACAGTAATAATGACAAAGGCTGGAGGTCTACTCTCACTGCAATTTAAATCTGTAAAACCAGACTTGGTTAAATTAATATGCTGTAGTTTACTCAGGAGTAAAAATGGTTCCTTAGCTGCAGTTAAACTTCTTTTGGCACTGGCACTCAATGCATTGTGGCATATTGCAATCTTTATTGTGTAAGTGGCATTGAGGTTCTTAGACTTTATATCACTGTTTAATATCAAGTGCTTGATATTTACATATGGTTCAAGTGAAAACTGGCAGCACTTAGTCTTTTACAATGACAGTTTAACATATGGCTTTACAAGTATGAATTATTTATGTCAACTCGAAGCCATTCAGAGTATTACCAGGAAAACACTGTAATTTGCACAAACAATAGGGTTACATCTGTAGTAATAAATATTCATTGTTTGTCAATGCTCTTTGTAGATGGTTAATAAATCATAATGAGGCTGATCCTGAGAAGGCAAAGGGCCAGCTGTACCAATACATCTGGTGGGATTTCCAAAGCCCCGGACTGACAGTGGTACCCGGGCCTGCCATAGTAGAGAAGGTGCTACTGGAATGTTACAAATTCAGCTCAGGGCATGAAGGGATGCCCTGTCACCTGCTCAGCTTTTGTTTTTTAGTCTAATTCCTGAAAAGTCTCAAAGAATATAATGAAATAGCACATGTGGCTTTAAAATACTCTTAAATAAGTATAGTCAAGCATAAGGCAGATCTTTGAGCCAGACATGTGCCCACTTTACTTCGCATGATTAAATCAATTTAATATGCTTTGATATTGACTGAATATGGAAATATCAGGGAAAACAAAGTGAGTTTCAAAGACTGACTTTAGGAAAAAAAATTGATTTCACTGAAATTCACTGGATTTCAAGCTTCCACTTTGTACCCTGAAATCCAGAGCACCATTATTGTAATAGTCAATCTGGTTTCGTACTTTCTTATGTAAACTGTGAACATCTAATGGAGAAGTTAATGGAATAATAAACATAACCCATTTTAAAACAATTTTTAAAGCATAACTTTTCAAAAAAATTACCTTTTAGGAGTTCCCATAATTCAGCATCATTTAAACTACTGGCAGTGATTTTATTTAAGAGTTTCTCTCTGTAAATTATTTTGAGCATAAGACTAACAGCTCTATGTGAGTTCATTGGTTACACAATCAGCTCCCAGCTACTTGCAGTATCTCTTCTTGAAATATAAAAATGTGCAAAATTATGTTACCTTTTGTAACTTCAAGTCTATTTGTCGCAGGTAGATAACAATTTATCTGAACTTTATCTTTAAAATCACTTGTTTAATCTTGTCACACACTTCCATATTAGCAATTTGGGCCCAGTAGAACTAAGGCCCTGAGCAATTTTGCAATTTTAATAGCACAAATTACAGTTCTCTGAATTAAATTCAACTGAGCTTATGATTTCAGTTCTGGAAGAGATGCATTTAGTGCTAGACTCTGAGGAAAGATATCCTTTCCATGTTCCCTTGAAGCTTTTCTGGCCTAATTCTGTGTCTGTGTCCTAGCTGGAAGAATCTGGACTGAACATCTTGCTGCTGTGAAATCATCACAGAACTAGTGAAGCAAAATCTCACTCTCAGGCTTTGGCATTGCACACTTAAAACATGATTCTCCATTGTCCTACGCCATGTGAAGCCACTTATCCCCACACAAAGCGTGAGACAAAGACATGCAACACATTATCGGCTTCCTTGGGTTGCAATTTCAAATTTAGCTTACACAAACTGTGAATGATCACACCAGCACCAGAGGAGAGCACAGTGGTGTAAATTCTAGCAACGTTTTTAAGCTGGTAATGAAAAGCTTGAGGAGCAAAGAAAGGATTAAAAGGGGGATGTGGCTATGCAAAATTCCTTCCCTGGCTCCAGAGCATTTATTACCAGATGTAATGTATTAATTAAGTTTGTATTCTAACATTTGAATTTGCTATAAAATTTGAAACACAGTTGGAGAACACAATCTAGAGAGGCAGACCTTTGCCAATAACAGAGAGATGACGTGCAGAAAGGAGTTCTGGATAAACAGCAAATGGAAGACTGGAAGGATGGGAAAGGATACAAGAGCAAGGGGCCTCCAGATCTATCCATTTTGCTCAAAAAAAAAGACACATTTTGGAGTTACAAGAGTCCTGCCCTTACTTTCTCTGTCATTTTCATTGTCACTGCCCCGTTCTCTGATCCCATGTCCAGGGAAAATATTTTGTTTGGCTAACCTTGGGGAAAGTCTATAGCAAGTAGAAGTCCATAACAAGCACCCCTGTACCTTCACATACATCCAGCCTCCCCACAAAACCCAACAAGAGTGGGGGAGTATGGAATAGTAATTAAGAGGTGTCAATAAAACAAGAAAAGGCAAAGACAAGGAGGAAAACTCTATTAATGGAGTTGGAAGAGTAATGAAATACATACATTTTGGTATTATGAGCATTTCTATAGACATATAAATATACACACACACACACACACATTTCTGACGGTATCAAATTGGCAGTGACTTCCTCATGAATCACAGACTCAATTAGGTTGGAGAAGAACCCCGAGATCAGCAAGTCCAAGCTTTGACCAAACACCATCTTGTCAACTGAACCAGAGCAATGAGTGCCACATCCAGTCTTTCTTTACACACCTACAGGAATGGGGATTCCACTGCCTCTCTGGGCAGCCCCTTCCAGTGTTTAATCACCCTCTATGTAAAGAAATTCTTCCTGATGTCCACCCTGCACTTCCTCTGGTCCACAGCAATCTAATTGCAAGTCTCTTTCCAATTTCCAAACAGAGAAATGATAACTACTCCTACACTGGGCTGAATTAGGTAATATTTATTCCAATTGTATATATGTACTTAAACTGTATAGGAAACACACAAAGCTCTCCAGGAGGCTACTTCCTACCAGCATCCTACATAATTTCCCCCTTTTTTTCCTTTCTGAAGAAACAGTTGTATTGGCAATAAAATGCAGATCTATTGAAAGATGCTTTGAAAAGCCTCATTTGGATTTATTACAAAGCAAGTTGGCAAAATGGGAAACAGTAGGCTTCACATTTAAATTTCTTAAAAATGTGTCTCTGTATTTTTCCTACGACTAACAAAAAAAAAAGATGAAGTCGGTCTATCAACAAAACAAATGTCTGTAATCCCAAACCAAGTAAGTGGTGAAAGTAGTGGAAACATGTACATGAAACCATGAGGTGGTACCTAGTAAGAGATCACAGTTTATCCTACATTTAATATGGCAACAATTCTCCAGGCCATGTCAATTGGGTTTGCAGAGAATGCTAAATTAGGACACGCTGTGAATAGTGAAGGGAGCAGAGATTAAATTCCAGGCTGTTGAGAAAACTGAAATACAAGCATGAAATAGAATGAGATTCAAGGAGGACAAATTAAGGCTGATCCAACAAGGAGTATAATTCGAAGCAGCAATAGTGCTCAGCAAAGTAAAAAGTGATATCAAATATTCTTGGAGAGCAGTGAGTTGTTGTGTGAAAATCAGATCTGGAGAGGATAGAAAAGGTTGTAATTTATACTTGGATCATCCTCAGAGGCAGCGAAGAGATCAACTTTTTAAAGCATGCACAGCCTGCAATGGGTATAAATTCTATGTGTATGATACGGAGTAAATTGGAGAGTGGTATGCTCCCCAATCAGCATACTAACACACACAAAATTCCAAAAACTCTGCATTCACCTCTAGCAAGGGATGAGTTCATGTTTCTCCCAGTTGTTTATACATGGGAGAGAGCAAGTAGAGTATGGGCACATATATTCCACTGGGTGAGAACAGACCTGAGCTGGCTGTATCAGGGCTATTGCTAGAATTACAGAAAAGATCACCAAGATGCTTGGATATGAGGAGAATGCATTGAGAGGATCTCTGGAAGGAGCCATGGGTCAAATAGGGTGATTTGTGATGCTCTACCTCCCCTCAGAGACTTACTCCAAGTCTTCATACCAAGCTAAAGAATTTCCGAACTTCTGGTGTTGTTGCAGAAAACAGCAATGTGGAATCTTGCATTTAGACCCCCTGTTGCACTCAAATTTCAGCAAAAGTTAAGAAAGAAAGGATTTTTTTTTTCCAGAAAACAGCTTAGAGTGTGAAGTCCTCAATGCAGTATTTCTTCGAAGTTCCCAAAGATATGCAGATGGATCCTCTCATTTGCTACAGTTCTTTGCACTCAGCTGCTGGCATACTTTTAAGGTTGACTTCATCCAAGGGAAAATTGTAGGGGTTTGTTGGGTGTCCTCTGTTAGCACAAATCTGATCTAAAGATTTCTGTTACATAGAATGGCCTGGATTGGAAGAGACATTAAAGCTCATCCACCCACTGCCATGGGCAGGGACATCTTCCACTATCCCAGCTTGCTCAGAGCCCCATCCAACCTGGCCTTGGACAGCCACAGCTTCTCTGGGAAATCTGTGCCAGGGCCTCACTACCCTCACAGGGAAGAATTTCTTCTTCATATCCAATCTAAACCTCCTCTCTGTCAGTGTGAAGCCATTCCCCATTGTGTTGTAGCTCCAAGCCCTCTTAGTTTACTTGTGTAATAAAGTCACTCTCTGAACTTCCCATCAGCCATGACTAAATGGGAAGAAAGACAATGCCAGGACAGAGAGAACTTTTGTAGGACCTCCCACTCATGTTTATTCTACATGCATGACCTCTTTCAAAAAGGAAAAGACATGTTTGCTTTTCATGCTTGATAGAACATGGTCACTGATACAGCTGCAGAGACAAGGGATGGAGGAAGCAAGATCTTTGGAATCTAGAAATGTTGAGGAACTCCCCATTACTTGCACTTTAAAATCTAGGCCACCTACTTTTCTATAAATTTTTGGTTTAGTTTGACAGTTCTTATGGATTTGTTGACGTTCTATAACTTGGGCAATAGAGGAAAGCAGGTTATATCAAAATTTAAAAAGAAAAGTATTTTGAAGGAAATGTATGTAAAGAAAATAGATAAACAGTCTTCATGTCTGTTGCTGATATGGGTAGAAAGAAAGTAGGGCATTAAAATACCAACAGGAAATTTAGATGGGACATGAAGAAAACCCTTGGAACAGTAAATCCTTTGATCCTTCAAAGAGATATAGGTAACGCCTGGGAAAAGCTCCACAATAAGGCCATGGTATCTTTATTATTGAAGAATTTTAAAAACAGCTTAAAGAAATGCCTGGTGAATATGACACTGGGTAAAGCTGGTCCTGCTTTGGAGCACAGTGCAGGAACTGGATGTACCCTTCTAAGCTTAATTCCTGTATTTCTTTTTTTTTCCTTCTGTAGTGCCTCTGACCTTTGTGGCCTGAAAACCATTCAAATTACTGAGTTCTTTCTATTTCTTTCTCCCATTCAGAAAAGTAAAAAATGCTGTTAAATCTCATGTATTTTCCTCAAATCACTAGTAAAAGAAGTTAAAAAGTTAAGTAGTTCAAGTCAACAATTACTGGTAGGATGTGAATAGAGGTAAGGCCATTTATAAATGATTCTCTTATCATGTATCCACTCATTTAACTCCTCTGAGCAAATATAACCATCTTACACCACTTCAGGGGCCACCAAAAACATGTTCCTTGTTACATGAAAGAGGATATTTAATATATGATGACCATCTCACAGAAATCCTTTCCCCAGATTATAACCAGGAAATCTGGATGTGACAGACCAATGGCTTCACAGCAGCCAACACCTTGACATAAAGTCAAGGAGTTAAAGAGCCAACAACTCACAAAGGTATTTTTCACTTGTCCAGAGCAAGGCAATCCAAGAGAGCTGCCAACCCTTGTGTTCCCATCAGAATATTCTGTCTTCCCATGACAAAAGCAGCAAACCCAACAGAGACATGTATCCTTGACCTGCAGCTGGGAAATGTGACATCCTGAGTCAACAGACCTGTTGTCCTTGACACAAAAAGGAAAAACAGGGAGAGATGACCTGCAGACCTTGCAGACAAGCAAATGTGCCTTCTAAGAAGCCAAAATCCTAAATCAGTGACCAAAGGTATCATGTCACTTGGTACTGAGGCCAAAATTGGTGCTAACCCTACAAAGCCTTGCAGCCTAGACACCACTCCAAGGAAAGGATTGCTCAGATCTCTCAGAGGCCCCTGGTCTAAACGCAGCCCTGAATACCCAGAGGTTCAGGCTTGCTGACATTGGCCCAACAGTCCGTCCAAATCAGCAGCTCACAAAACGTTATCTGGCAATGGGTGAAGGAATAAAGGAAATATCTAATAATGTCTGATATCTCAGACATCAGCTCCTGCATTACCTGTTGCCTAAAATGCAACAATTCTCATGTCTGTAGATGTGCCCAACAACCTATAGGCTCATAGCAGAACTATGATTATCTATTCATGGGAATAATAAGATGGGATCATTTCTTCAGAAACAAAGCAATTTCATTTATGTCCAAATAAGATTGAACATATTAGCAACAGATTAAGCATCTGGAATCTTTTAAATAATTCAACTAAATGTGCAATGTTATTAAGAAAAGATGTGTGTTTTTCTATTGGGATTTATGTCTAGTACTTATTTCCCCACAGATGAGCTTCATCAGGCAGCAGGAGGAACAGCCAAAAGAAAACAGTTTGCTTATTTGCTCAAGAAATGGATTGTTTGCTCAGGATTTTACAGGAGGTAAAAACTAACACTGTGATAGTCCTGCCAGGCACAGCCTGTGTGTGGTTGATCAATTGAACCCTGAGATCTGGTTTACAAAGGTCTGGAAGTGATACAACACTGGCAGGTTCAAATGAGACTCGCCAGCTCAGTGCACTCAAACAGTTCAAACTCCCAAGTCCAAATTTCCAACACTGCATTTTGGGGCCTTCAACGGCCCAGCAAGGAATTTCAGCTCCCATTTTCTTTACTGCTATCCCATGATATGGAACCTGGCATATCTGGGGCAGATGCTCTTCAGAGAAATTACCACAAATACCATCCACATCCACCTGTTTCTCTTTTCCTGAATTATCCAATTGCCAGTGCCACCGGGGATGCCAGGTGATTTTCTTCATGAAATAAAAGCTGTTTGGAGATGTTATTTTGTATGGATTGACAGCCTTTGAAACCAGAATGTTCTCTGGAGACAAGGAGTGGGTGGGATGTTTCCCCAGTGACCACAAAAAAAGCTCTGTCACAATTTCTTGCCCTGTGGATTTCTTCTGCTCTAGAAATAACCCAGACATCATAAGGCCTCTTTGTCACAGAACTTCTGGAGTGCACATTTTTCCATTCCTGCCTTAGTCTTCTCCAAGAAAGATATTTCCCTTGTGCTGCCTCCCACCAGAAATCATCTCAGGAGTGAGGAACAGGCACAGGTCCATTGGTGCCTCACATGAAATCTATTCATTATTTTGTTGATATCGTTCCTTCTTTAGCATTCCTCTTCTAGAGTCCCACACAGATCTGTTGGAGGCTGTCCAGAGCAGAGACACCAAGGGGATCAGAGGGATGGAGAAACTCTGCTGGGAGGAAAGGCTGAGGGAATTGAGATTGTTCAACCTGGAGAGGAGAAGGCTTTGAGGTGACCTCATTGTGGCCTTGCAGTGCCTGAAGGGAGCCCACAGGAAAGATGGAGAGAGACTCTTGACAAGGGCCTGGAGTGACAGACAACAGGGAATGGCTTCACACTGACAGAGAGCAGGGTTAGATTGGATAATGTGAAGAAATTGTTCCCTGTGAGGGTGGTGAGGCCCTGGCACAGGTTTCCCAGAGCAGCTGTGGCTGCCCCATCCCTGGAAGCAGCCAAGGCTAGATTGGATGGGGCTGGGATCAGCCTGGGCTAGTGGACGTTGTCCCTGCAAGAGGCTAGAACAAGGTGATCTTTGAGGTCCCTTCCCACTCAGGCCATCCTGTGACTCCATGATTTCTTCATACCCAGGACATGGCTTCACCTCAAAGAATCTCCAGCACAGAACTAATTCATATCAAATCCTATTTCTTTTGAAGACATTGCCCACAGTTTCTCCTGGCGAAGGTCTCTGTCTTTGCTCCTTCTTTTGCCCAGTCTTCCAATTCTACCCATAGAACCAAGAATCACTGGTTCCACTACAATACTATTTTGGTCTCACTGCTTCTCTTCACATTTATGTTGTTCACCTGCTCCCTGTCCAAACTTTCATCTCAGACTGGAATTTCTCATTGATAGAGATGGTGTTTTGGCATAGAGTTCTGTAAAATATTCTGTTTATTTTCAAAATGTCTGTTAGAGTGACTCTGACTGATGGTTGCAAATCTGTTCTTTTTACGTTTTTGTAGCCTGAGAGATCATAATGATCAGAAAAATGAAGAAAATGGACCAAAGAGTCCTTTTCAATTTTGAAAAAGTCAATAGGTCTATTATGAACAGGTGGCAATACAAGGTTAGGCTTCATAGGCATTTAAGCAAGATAAGAAGGGCAACAAATGATTTTTTTTCTCTCTAATGAAAGTTTCACTGCATTTCAAAAAAAGAAAAGAAAAGGAGGGAGATATGTCCCAAATTAAGATGGAAAGCTAAAGTGTTTGTTTTCAAAAATGTTTTTAATTACTGTGACCCAAATGTTTTACGTCAACAACTTACAATATTTTGTTTTCATTTCTTCTATTTTTAAAACCTCTCTAACATAAATTCCATTTTGAAATAAGAAGTAATTTAAAAACAACAGTTGGAAACTCCTCACTCTATAAAAGTTGAACTGAGATATGTTATTAAAATAAAAACATATTTTACTAAAAAAATAACTGCAAACAGTGAGGGGAAGTTTGAATGTATGGAGGCAACATACTGAGCAAAAATTCAGCATTTGCAAATAGAGACATATTTTATCAAAAAATATTTGAAAGTTTTATCAGAATAGAAAAGTAATCTCTGTACCACCACAATGTATTGTCTATATTTGTATAGAGAAGCCTGGGAGAAAAACAGCAGAAAGTCTACTTAATGCAAGAGTAATAAAATACTAAGAATTATAGTTTTATGGTAACTATATTAAGAACAAACATCTTGTCAAATGCTTGTAATTACAGTGAGAGGAAACATAGAGTGACAAAGCTCATCTTTAAATTCTGTGGAATTAAAATTCTATGTTATATTAAAAATATTACTGCAAAGGCCCCACTGTGGCTAAAATTCATTATCCATTATAGAGGAGCCGTAGAAACATAGAATGGTTTGGGTTTGAAGGGACCTTAAAGATCAGTCAGTTCCAACTCCCTGCCATGGGCAGGGACACCTTCAACTATCCCAGGCTGCTCAGAGCCCCATTCAGCCTAGGCTTGAGCACTTCCAGTTAAATTCCAGGGTATAGTCCTGTTTTGAGAGAACTCCTGTGTTTAACTCCAGTTTTTTTAAATTTGTAGCTGCTTCATGCACAATTTAATAATTTAGCACTCACTCTGCTAATGCAAGTTCTAATTGAGCTAAGACAGCCCTGAACATTCAGTAGCTCACCTAAGATAAAGTTATTTCCAGTTTCAACTCAAAACGGGTACATTGGGACCAATCCTTTACCTGCAGGGATACCCCATGCCATTCCATAAGTGGATTTGCAGATAACTCCGTTGTGTTGCTGTCATATTCCTCCCCATGTGTTGCAATCCACAAAAGTGCAAAGACGTAGCCATTCCTCTGGCTGGCTCTTTCAGTTTCTTGCATCCTTGGTATCAGATCCTGTTCTGCTACTGCCAGTGAGATTTGAACTCCTACTGGATTCTCCCCACACAGGAGGTTTACCACTATATGGACAGATAGCCATGGAATAATAGTACTCATCTGAAAGCAGGGCCTTAATTTTTATTTTTTTATATTTTCATAGTTCACAAAATCTGCAGCCTAAAGTAACAATTAACCCTCTGAAGAACCTCTGCTGCAGATCTCATACGAATCACAGTAATTGATCCATTTCCTGACCTTTGGAAAAGAGTGCTCTGAACTATGATGTCATGCCTCAGCTGAAGCAAAGCTTTAGGCCATGCTTCATAGTTTGATAATACTTGTATTAATAAAGAAATGTACCCTATGTCTAGTGCTTGACATAGGAAAGGTGTAGAGTCAGCAAAATGTTAATTTTAGTAGTAATAATAATTTTTACAGTATCAGCTAGTTGCACATCAATCTGCCTAATCGTTCCACTTCTCAATTGTACCACATTTGTTTCTGCTTCTTCCACACAGAACTGTGTTAAAGCTGAACTCTAGGGCACGAGCCAGAGCCTTGGGCTGGTTAACACCAACAAAGAAGTGTTTGCTTCAGGCAGAGAAACACACAGAGTGCTCAGGCACAGTCCCCACAGCAGCACCACGTCCTGAGGAGAAGCTGAAAAGGGATAGACAGGCATAAGAGGTGTGTGGCCTCATAAAAACATGTGCATGACAAAGAAATTTAAGTAGAATGAAGCAAGTGCCAGGCAGCCATCTTTGAGGTCAGACTCACAGCATCCTTAGGGTTGGAGGGGACCTCTGGCCATCATCCAGCCCAGTGCTCCAGCCCAGAGCAGCTGTGGCTGCCCCATCCCTGGAAGTGCCCAAGGCCAGGTTGGATGGGGCTCTGAGCACCCTGGTCTGGTGGAAGGTGCCCCTGCCCTTGTCAGGGGAGTAGGAACTGGTTGATCTTTAAGGTCTCTTCTATGATTCTGTGTTATCTAAAAACAATAATTTAACAAAGTAATATGATGCTTCTTATCTATTCACATGACTTCAAGAAACAGGTTTTTTTAAAAACCCTGGTTTTTATTCTGAGGTACGTAATAAAACTTCAAGGGTCGTAAAATTGGGAATTTTCTGGTGGATTTTGAAGATGTTGAATGTTTGTGGAAAGATTAGAGTATGCTTTGGGTCTAGTGTTGGTCTTGACCCAGCAGCCAGACAGGGGAAGGAAATACAGTTGTCACCTCAAATCAGAGTTGAAGAACAGGAAAATTTTCCTTCCAGTTTCTTTCTCTCAGCCTGCATTCACAAACCTGGGTAAAGTAGAAATCAGCTCAGAGACTGATGGAATTTCAGCTCCTTAGGCTTGAAGTTCAATACTCAGATAACCACATACTCCCCAGAATTATGGACAATGGGAAAAGACCTCTGACACTTTTCCACATGTAGGCTAAAAGTCAATACCGTGCTTGTACATACACCTGAATTTGTTCTAAATATGTTCCTCCTTTTTACTTTAATAAAGGGAAGTAGCACAAAAGAAATTCCAATTATTTTATAACATTTTTTTCAGGCTAAAAAAAAAACCTGGGCCATGCATTCCCTTTTTTTCATATCTTTCTTCCGTTTTGCCAAAAGCTGCTTTCAAAAACCTTATCTTTGTTACTGCAAGAGCCAAAAACTCTAGGGAAAGCACCTACAATTGGTTTGCATTTTCTTTGTGAATATATACCAAAAGGGAATAGAAAATTATCTGGGGTTTTTTGACATTTTCATGCCAAAATATGTGATTTAAAAATTTCATTTAGTTTTACAAATGCATCAGGGCTTCAGAGAAAATTTCAGTTATTCCAACATATCATAAATTTGGGTTGGCTATGAGCTGAAACTGCAGCTGAATGCTGCTGAATATGGAGTTAGAGTTGGGTCTGTGTTTCTCCTTGGGTGTTTGAAAGCAGTAGTGAAAGTGAAAATATATAATTATAATTAGAATGGAGGAAAGTTCTTGGGTTTTGTTTAAAACTGTTTTATCCTGCTTGGAAAAAAATAAATCTCTAGACCTCAAGTACGTGTATTTTTATGCTGACAGATATGGTGTTTTTTGATTTCCTTCTAAAGGCAAAACCTCTCTCTGACCCTTGAATCTCAGTTCCATTGATTATAAATTAGGAGAAAGAAACAATGATTCTCTCTCAAGAATGTTGCCATGTGGAAAAAGGCAGGGCAAATCCCTCTGAGATAACAGGCATGGACCATCAAAACAGTTACCTAAAATAGAAACATCTCAGTGCAGCAGTCACTGCAAGGAGCTGCTTAATGGTACTGGAAATCTCCTGGTCCCACAGTTCAAATCCAGGTCCAGGTGTCCTATGGAGATCTAAGTATCCCATCTGATACTGCAGTCACATAAAGCAATTAGCAGGAGAAAAACAGCAGAATTGTGAAGCTTTCCTATGCACATAAGATCAGCAGAAATAAAGTTCCTCATTAAACACTGGATCCTCCCTTTCAATGAAGTGAAGGACACAATTTCATAATAGATGTAGTTACTGTTGGTGAATGTAAGAAAAAACTGTCAGTCATTGATCATATTTTGTAACACTGGTTCAATATATTCCAGAAATGCTGGCATATGCTAATATCTGTTAAAGTATATATTGCCTGCAATTAATGTTACTGAATAGATCAAAGGCCACACTCATTAAGAAACAAGTCCTGGTACAAAAAACTACAAGGGTTTACCACATAATCAGTTAGGGAGACCACAGTTCTCAGTGTAAGGACCAGTAACCAAACATTTTTGCTCACTTCAAAAGAACACCAGAAAAGAACAGCCCACATGCAAAATAAGTGCAGAAATGAGCTAGCAAAATGCACTAAAGGATACATTAGTACAGGCTCAAATAAAATATTTCGATTTTGTAGACCTCTCCTTCTACCTTTATTTAATACATTTAGAAACAATTCTTAAAGTGATGTTGCTTTTTAATTTTCCAGGATTATGTATAACAATCTTGCCCATAAATAGAAAATTATTGATGTCTCTCTACTTGGCAAATGCCTGCTAGTTGGATACAAATATAAAATGCATCATTAAAGTGCACCATGTGGATCAGGAACATCTTTTGTGGATCTTTGGACTGGTGACTGCATGACTTGCTTGACTGGATTTTTATCAGTGAAAGGATTAATATGGGCAGAAGCAGTTTACTTAAGAAACAAATAAAACTGTTTAATACAAGCTATTTTAATATTCTACTAGCAAGGGATCAAAATTCAAAGCCTTCTCTCTAACATGAATACAAAATCTCTGGAAATTCAGAATCATGGGGTTTCAAATTTTGTTTAGAGTTTTTACAGAGAAAACTGCTGCAGGATGTTGATGTGACCCAAGAGCAGGACCCAACATTTGGCTTTGTTTGACCTCAGTTAGACCTTGTGAATTACTCCAGATTTACACCGTTGAGATCAAGGTCTTGTTCAGAAGTGGTGGCTTATGTAAGTCAGGAATAGGCTGGGACCATTAGAAATATTGAGGCAATTCCAGATAGTGTGCACCTATGTTGTCTGTGGTGATCAGAACGTGCAAGTTCAGTAAAGCCAGGATATTCCTCACATAATTCCAGCTTCCATTCCTAATGGAGTTTATGTTCAGCACAGAACTTTGTGGTGAAATGACCATGGCTTTGACAAGCAGAGTGAGGCTAAAGATAAAATTATTAAGCAGAAACACACTAAGTATTTGTTGGGGTATGTGTAAAATACAACCTCCTTTCGCCAGAAGCAGAGTTCTGGAGGCAGCATCGACATTCAGACCAGTACATGTAGGTCTGATACAACAGCAGGAATGGTCTCAACCTCAGGGAAACAAATTAGTAGCTAAAAAACAGGATCTCTCTGTGTTCCTTCTAAAATAAGTAAGTTTACTCCAGCTACCAGGAGTAAACTGCACTCATTCCTGGTAGTTTGCTAAGGGCATGGAGTAAACTTTAAGTAAGTTTACTCCAGCTACCAGGAGTAAACTGCACTCATTCCTGGTAGTTTGCTAAGGGCATGGAGTAAACTTTAAGTAAGTTTACTCCAGCTACCAGACATTTGTGCAAAACAGTCTTGAATACTTTTCACCTGAGGCTCAGTTCACACTAAAATCATCCATAAACTTAAAGGAGATTAAAGGAAGTGTTTCCCCCAATATTAAATGAAAACTTCCAATTTACAGAAAGCAAGAGGCAGATTAAGTCATGAGTGTAATTCCTCCTATTTACATCATATTTTTTCTGCTGTTAAATTCATAATAACTCCAGGAAATTAGAGCTGTAAGAAAGCACACTGTTGTTTCTGAAAACAACATCTTGAAGTTGCACCTGACTACAGATTTGTCATGTTTTGGCTCATTTATACCTTGTCTTTCAATCTTCTTTTCATCACCCCACCTCTAAGCCAAATTCTTCTTGTCCTTGCTTCTGCTATGGTTATTACATAAATCTCCACTTCTCATTCTAAGTTTAATGATTCCCGTGGCTATAAGCTCCCCAAGTCCCTCTTTAAATTATAAACAAATCCAAAAAGTTATTTTCAGACATCTCTCCAAACAGACAGGAACATACGAACAGGTACAAATCTACCAAGCAAAAGCTCTCCAGTGGTGTTGCTCAGTGGAACTCCTGTGTTCACTCCTCATGCAGAACATGGGAACATCCCTGCAGTTCCCATAACCAAATTGTGCTGTATCCTACAGAACCCTGCCTTATTGGTAGCATCTTAGTTTCAGCCCCAACACCCCAAATTTGTCCACGTTTGCCCTTCTCTTCCAGCCCACAATACAATAACAGTCCTTCATTAAACTTTATCAGAGTCTTTTCACCTTCCCAAAAGTAGAGACTGATCACTTGTGCTACACAAGATTTCCCTACAGTTAAATACAAGAAAAAGAGATTTATCTCTATTTACCAATCATTACTGGCTGCAGAGTAACACAGAAAAAGTAATTACCTCTTCCTAAAGAAAATAGAAACGAGCAGAGTCATGGAGCAACTCTTGCAGGTCACCATCACAAATTACAGGTTCATGCAGAGCTTCAGACTCCCCAGGATGAACAAGTTTCTGCAGCCCAAGAAAGAACTAAGTGTAGGTAGAAGGACATGAGTCCTTCTCCTCTGCTTCCAATAACAAGGAGAAGATCAGTACTGCTTAAATAGCCCCATGTATCATTAATATTGATAATGGAATCCAGGAGGGTATATGGGAAAAATAAAGGGGTTTATAAGAAGATAGGCACATCTGAGAAAACTTCAAATACCGCAGTCCCAACTGCAGCCTACACATGCCACAGCTTCTCTGGGCAACCTCTTCCAGTGCCTCGCCACCCTCACAGTGAAGAATTTCTTCCTAATATCCAATCTAAACCTGTTCTCTGTCAGAGTGAAGTCATCCCCTCCTGTCCTATCACCCCACGCCCTTGTGAATATTCTCTCTCTACCATTCTTGTGGGTTCCCTTCAGGTATTGGAAGAGCACAATTAAGAAGAAAACATTCCATTTTTCACTTGTGTGGTTATTATGAGACAAAATAGACTTTTGCAGCATACAAATGTGCAAGCCAAATTCCTAGGAGCCCATAAAGGTATGGCATTTATTCTGCATTGAGATACAAAGATACACTGGAGGTTTCAGAAAAGAATAAACACCCATCAGTAATATTTTTATATCTTGCAAAGCTGTATATTCAGCTTTACTGAATACTAAATGCAGGTTTAAATAGTCAGATTTAGAATGCAGTATAAATCATGATTAGGTTAAATTTCTGAGGCCCTGACATAATATTTAAGCCTGGAATGAACAGCCATTCAATGAGAAAACATCAATGCTAGAAACCCTTGTATTAACACTGCTTAACCTTTCCAAGTGTACAATCACCCAAAGGAGATTTCAGAACAGAAATGGAAAACAAGGCTCATGGTAGCAGACATTACTTGTCTACTTTTAGTGCTCACTACTGTGATCTAAATGGAAGATGAGCCTCACTAACTCGTTCATTAATGTTCATGCACAGAAAAAATTAATTAGGCACTTCTAGATAATCCACTGCCAACTTACTTTTCATATAAAATCTTTTAAAATATAGACATACAATATTAATAAGGAGAACTATTTCTACCCTTCTTCTTCTGAGAAGCTCCACATTCTCATAAACAGTCCTATAAAGGAAGGCCATTGAGTAAAAAGCTTACTTAACTAACTTTTAAAGGAAAATCTGGAATCAATACACTTGAAATCAAATGCATATTGATTGTGCCATTTTCTTTTTCAAAAATAAACTGTCTCAGTAAATTACATGAAGCTCTCAAGTCTTGACACAATCCTTATGACTCACAGATCTTATTCTTTCTACATCCTGTTAATTTTACTGATGTGACTGGCCCCAGTTAGCAAGATTAGTACTGGTGGTAAAATCATGTACATGCAAAAGCTTATGAAAAACTTCGAGTTTTAGCATCCTGTGTTCATAACCTTTATTGTTTTTTATCAAAACCTAAAAAGGTTCTACCAGCTGCACAATCATCATCTCTAACAGCCTGTCTCTAAACCAGGTGAAATAAACCAACAACTCTCCATTTCGATGGCCTTTGGCCATGAAATAATTTCCATTGAACAACTAAGGCAAAGCCAGTAACTTCTAATATATGGATAATGATGGGTTTGAGATGTTGAAAATTCTTTGTAAATATCTACTTTTAATGCTGTGATAAATACAGATGCTATGAGTCTGCTTTCCAGGATAAAGCTTTCCTTAATGCTCTCTCATGCCAGGACTTTGTCTTGCAAGCTTTCCATTTGTAGCTCTCCCTTTGACTTCAGTAAGGGCTCTGGAGAAAGGAATTGCATAATCAGGCCCTTAATCAAATTTATTAAAACCCTGATGATATACAACCCAATTAAGGAATACCTCTCCATTCCATAAGAGCTTTTTACGTTCCCTATAAAACACTTTTCTCCTCACCACATAAAACTTAGTGTGTGTATTGCCGTCTGTCAGTATGAAGTACAAGCCCTAGAAATGAAAATGGGGCAATTAAATCTACAAGCTGTGGCTGATTTAACATTGAAAAGATAATGCTAATTGGCTTAAGAACTTTCGAGCAACTTTCAATCCTGTTCAATTCGTCAGGTTGAAAAAACGACGGCGATATTGTGATATTCCAGTTTCTAAAAGGATCTCTCTATCGCATTTGCTGGTACAGTACTTCCCTCAAGTGGTAAATGTATTTCTGCCTGTTTTGAATTTTCCTCCATGATATTAAACAGTAAAAACACATAATATGCTTCCTAATCATCTTAAATTTTGTGTTGTTACAGAGACAACTGTTATTTTTCTTGCTGCTCTTTGTTTCAGCTGCTTTGTTTCAATGCAAGACCTTTTAATTGTGTCAACCATAGACCTATACATTAAGAATTACCAGCATATCTCTGTCAGATATATATGGCACATTTCAGAGCACAACATCCCTCCTTGGAGTGACAGCTTGTTGTCCTTCAAAGGCTGATACTCAGACAAATACAGTTGAAAACATTCATTAACAGCCTGGATTTGGGGACTGTATTTAGCTCTTCTGAGACTGCATCTAAAGACCGTTAAAAGTAAAAGAAAAACATTTGTATCCAGGGACAAGTTAAGCATAAAGTCATCAGGATGGTTAGTTATGGGGGTATAGCTCTACCTAAAAGGAAAGGCTTAAAGAAATGAACTTGTTCAGCCTTAAAAAACAGAGGCTGAAGATGCAATTGCTATAGAAAACTGTCTACGAGGAGGGTGTAGGGAAGAGACAGAGCCAGAATCCTCTTGGAAGTGCAGAGTGATGAGTTGAGAAGGAACAGACACAAGCTGCAGCAGGGAGAATTGCAGACAGGTTTCACAGACCACAGAAACTCCTCACAATGAGGTCAGGCCCACATTGCAGCATGTTCCTCAGAAGGGTTGGAAATCTCCCTCCTTGGGAACTGTAAAAATGTGAGTGAACAAGGTCTTAAGCAAACTGTTCCAAAGTTGGCCTTGCTTTGATCATGGGAGTGGACTGGAAGGTTTCAAGATATCTTGTATAAGATAACCTATATCATCCTACAGCTCTGATTTATTTTCATACCATAACTAAATTACCTTTAAAATCAGTCCTACTGAGCAGTGCTCACACTTCTCCAGTCCTTTTTTCTTATCTGTGTATGTGCATCTACAGTTTCTTTGGGATTCTTTGGTTTGGATTTTGTTCATTTTGCTTCACTTTTTGAAAAATTTCCTTTGCAAAATTTAGTTCAAACAGGACTTTTAACGTTTATTGCTTACTCCTGCTCTCATTTTTTCTCCCAAGGTATAGTTCTCTTTGCTGAACAATCTTTTTGATCCACTGCATTTTAGTATTCTGATTGCTTTTAAAATCCCCCTGAAAGGAAATTTTCACTACATGAGCTCAGTGATCTTATTCATTAATTCCTATTAAATCCTTCTATATGAGCATTTTCAGTGTGTTTTTATAAGCAGAACTTCAAGAAAACTGAAGCCTTTCCTGCATTTAGACCCTGATCACATCAGATTTGTTAGTTTTGAAAACAATTTTCCTTAACTTCTCAGTATTGTTACTAAAATTAAAAACCTCAGCTATAGCCTGAAGGAATTCTAGCCTACTATGCAAAATAATTTTAGTTGAAACAACTCACAACTCACTTGTTGCTTTAAAATATTTTTAAAATATTTCCTACAACTGACATAGCCAATAAAAATTATCTTATTATGTCAGTTGTAGACAGACAAGTCTGTAGACAGAGTATGAGGTTCTTGTTTGAGACTTAGACAAAGAGGGACACAGAAGAACCAAAAGTACCTTTGCCTTAACAGGTAAGGAAAAATTAACCAGGTGAGCAACAGCAACAATCCAATAAATAAAGCTAAGTTAAATAAAAATGTAAAATGCTGCAACTTGAATAATTTTGGATGAAAATGAGTATTGCTAGCTGCTGGTTTATAACAAACTGTAAGTGGTTGATACAATTCTTTTCCCACTTAATCAGCTTTATATAATATTGTCATGTTGTGCAAAGAAACTAGTGTGCAATAGGTGCCTGGAATAACATTATTTCTGTATCCTTTGTCTTTTTCAAAGCATTAGACTATGTCCTTCCTGATCCTGTCTGTACTGATGAAGGCATACATAAGCCTCAGCTCTTTGTTCACCTTCTGCAAAGATGCTTAAGTTCTTTCTAAAGCGTAGCCATATATAAAATCTAAATGAATTTAATTCAATTTATCCCCCAGCCTGCATTCCTGACACCTGTAATTGGTGTTGTATCTCAAGCCTGTGAATCAGTGAGCAGCACCCCTCCCTAAAAGCAGGCCAAACACAGACCCTTTGAGACTGCAGGAGGAAAGTGCCACCTCTTAAGCCACCTGTGCTGAATACCTGTTCTCCACAGGCATCAGCGCAGTGGCATCTGGTAGTGACTCCAAGTTTCTCTTCCCAATAAAATTGTGGCCAACACACTTGTCTGGCTTGGCAGGGAAATACTGTGGAATGTGGAATGGACTCCAATTATTTCTTCAGCTGAAATAGAGAATAATCCTTCATGAGTTGCATTGCTAGATTAATGCACTGGGCCATTCCTAAAGGCTGTTTCACATTTAGCTTGAGCTCCTGCAGAATGGCTCTGTCTCTGAACAAAGCTCAAGAAGCAAAATGGGAAAAGTGGAGAAACCTGCTTGCTGTAAACTTGGGAATCACAAGATTTTCAGTTTTGCCTTGCCAGCGCTTCTTATTGAAGTTTCTTTTTTCTGGCTGGATTTGATTTTGCTTGCCTGAAATGTTTATTTCCTCTCAACAAAAGCCATGCAGGGATTTAAAACAGTGTCCGAACCTCAATATGGTCATTTTCCCTTGCAAACCATTCTGAATGCAGCTGACTCATTTTCTGTTCAAACTGATCTTTCCATTAAGTATCATATTAAGGATGATAATTCTCTTTACCAACAGTCAGGAGCTTCTCCCAGTCCTGATTTCTCCACTGAACATCTAGGAATCATCAATGTGAAGAGCTCTGCTCATGCCTCATATATTTTTGGGCATAACTTGAAGGGAATGTAAGATAGAACAGCTGTGTACCACTAACAAGTTGACCACCTAAGGTCCTTCTGTCTCAAATTTTTTCCAGGATGTCATAAAGGCTGCTTCCATAAACCAAAATATTTACCCAAATGGAAGCGACTCATCAGTCCAACTAACACTGCCGGCAATGCAACTGAACGTGCAAATCAAATGCATTCAAACACCACATCCCATTACCTTTGTTTTCCTGCAATGAGTGCCCCAAAAGTCAGATATAACAGACTCAAGAGAGTGATAACAGGATCCTAGAATCATAGAATATTTTGGGTTGGGAGGGACCTTGAAGACCATCTCATTCCGACCCCCTGACAAGGGCAGGGACACCTTCCACCAGACCAGGTTGCTCAGAGCCCCGTCCAACCTGGCCTTGGACACTGCCAGGGATGGGGCAGCCACAGTACATTGTCTTCACTCTTCACTATTTACACAGCTATGGCTTTTGAACAGTTCAGTCTGCATTGTTTGTGGCTTTATGTTATCCAGGTTTTGTAAATTGTTCATAGTTAATCCTTTTCTCATAAGCCTGTGATTGTTTTTATCCTCTCATGTTATGTTTTCCTGTCCTTAGATTTGGACCCCGCTTCTAACTCAGCATTTATCAGGCTGGCAATGCTCCAGCTTTCACGTCAAGCCATTTAGATCATCTCTTATCATGTAGGACAAAACTAGGAAAATACACTTTTTAAAAAAATCCAAACATAAAATTTAAATTATGATTTAGATGTACACTTTGCTATCCAATCTTAGCCATTCTGGAAGAAATTTGCTTTTTTTCTTATTCAGACTGTTAAAAAGCTGGTTAAATTTTTGCTTGGCTTCATTTTTTCTGATTGAGTTTTTGTATCTCTGAAACTGCTCTAGATTTTCCTTTCCATGGGGAGAAACCAACCAGCAAAAAATGTCCTTAAGGTCTGAGTTTTTCTCTGGTTTAGCACTTAGAGGGAAAAGGGACTAATTATATACTGGAATAAATGAAAGTAGGTGGAAATTTTGCTTTTTAATATGACAGCCTTCTAAATCCTGAAGAACAAAGTGGCAGAAACCAGCCATGATGCATTTGTTTCCATAACTGAACAAGCCTGGTGGAGCAATATCCAAGAAACAAATATATTTTTTTATATTTTGATATATTTAGTAATATAATGGAGAAACAAAAATTTGTCAAGAACAGAACTTATCTGCATTCTAAACCTTTAGACCCTTACAACATGAACAACCTGCAAAGTTTCCTTCACTCTATATATTATGTTTCTTCAAGGAGGATATTGCCAACTCTGTAAAACTTTTTTTAAAAATTGGGGAAAAAATGGATGATGGAAAATCATGACATCAAGGACAGCAGAGAAGGATGGGCACTGAAGAGAAGTGGGTAGAAGGCACTGTAATGACATTGCCAAATCAGCTACTTGAAAATCAGATTTTTCTCTTTTTCTTTGAAATGAGAACTCTGACACACACTTTTCTAGTCAGTTACAGTGAAATATATTGATTAATAATTTACTTATTTCGTTATATTCCCCCTCTGGAATACAGTGTTGGTTTACCAAAATACCCTACATTTCCCTTCTATAGGGAATCCATTATATCATTAAACACATAAGTTTAGATGGAATGATTATTAATCTGCCTTTAGTAAACCCAAATTACATTTCATCCCATTGCTCTGGTACTTTTAGTAAGGCTCAAATTATATTTTCTTTCAAAATGTACCTGTTGTGGTCAAACCAATTTGCACTTGTTTGAATCATTTTTTCCTGCATTTCACAGAATTGTACAACTGGAGTTGGAAGGGACCTCTGGAGATCATCTTTGTACAATATCCTGCTCAGAGCAGGGTCACTTAGAGCAGGTTTCTCAGGCCTCTGTCCAGCCAGGCTTTACTTATGATAGCAATGAAAACTCCACAAAATATCTGGGCAAATTACAATCATAGAATTACAGGATGGTTTGAGTTGGAAAGGACCTTAAAGATCACCCATTTCCAACCCTCCTGCCATGGGCAGGGACACCTTCCACTAGCCCAGGTCGTTCCCAGCCCCATCCTGCCTGGCCTGGAACACTGCCAGGGATGGGGCAGCCACAGCTGCTCTGGGGAACCTGTGCCAGGGCCTCACCAACCTCACAGGGAAAAATTTCTTCCCAATATCCAATCTAAACCTCCTCTCTGTAAGTGTGAAGCCATTGCCTCTTGTCCTGTCACTCCAGGCCCTTGTCAAGAGTCTCTCTCCATCTTTCTTGTGGGCTCCCTTCAGGCACTGCAAGGCCACAATGAGGTCATCCCAAAACCTTCTCTTCTCCAGGCTGAACAATTCCAACTCTCCCAGCCTTTCCCCACAGCAGAGCTGTTCCATTCCTCTGATCCCCTTGGAGTCAATTTATTTACTACATGAAATACCAAAATGTGAGGGGGCTGCTGAAAACATGCCATCATATCCCTAAATCAAGTGAATCACAAAAATCAGCAGATCAGCATGCAAGTGTTTTTCAATCAAGCATGGTAACAGCTGCAAAAACTGAACAGTTCAAATTGAGTTCCTTAGCTCTTTAAGCTTTGAGTTTGTGGAATTTCAATCTTCGGGAGATGGACGCCCAAAAGAACTGAATGTAAATGCAGTTTATTTCTTTAAAATTGCAGACAGGATTTCAGTATGCATCAAATAAAAAATTCTTGGCAACTAACTTAACTGACTGTTGTTTCCACAGCCAATTTCTGTAAATTTTGTCCCAAATCTGGGCTTCTCTAGGAGATAAATAGCATGAAATTTACCCTATAAATGTGCTCAACAGAAGGCAAAAAATATATTCCAAGATACAGGAGTTTGTCACCAGCTCACAGGAAAGGGAGAATACTCTAGTTTTCTTCTTACTGGTTTCTCTAGTGCATTAAATCAAAACCCAGCAGACTTCTGGAAATTTATTTTTCAGCCTGAAAATTTGCTGTGGCCCTCATACCTGTTATTACAGTCTTTGACAGGGTACAACGCAAGACAGTAAGTGCGGACTTAAGGACTTTATTACTTATTCAGGCAGAACTCCCCTTAATCTCAAGTACTGATGAATACAACCTAGAGAAATTAGTCTTCCCACCCTGTTTAATAGGAAAGAGACCTGCATCATCTTGAATGCTGTCAATAAGAAGCTTAGGCCTCGATTCAGAAAAAGCATTTGATGGTATCTGTATTCAGGACGCTGAACCCAGTGCTTAACTTTAATCATATGCTTGGGTCAGAGTTCCACAATTTAACAATGCAAGCTACAGCACCGCCCTAGAGAGAATGCTTCCTTCAGCCAAAATCTTAATACATTACACAAATAAGAGCAGTAAACAGCAGCCCTGCCTTCTCTTGTTTCTAGGTTCGAAACACTCTTCTGACAAAGACCTCTATTTTTCTTTATATTTTTTTTTTAGCAGAAAGACTCTCACAGTGTAAGACAGCACTTTTTTAAAATCCTTGCTCTCATCTGCACTGTTCAGCCTCCAACAGCTGAATAAAAAAGTATTCGGTATTCCTAGTTTAACACCTTTTAGCTGTCTAGGCAAAAAAAAAAAATTTCCTTTGGGAAATACAAGCAATGATTTCATTTACTTATAACTTTGAAGAAAAAGAATGGAAGATAAATGAACAGGCTGATGTTATTGCAAGCTGATCTCTGTAAGGACATCAAAATCAGGGAAGGGCCTTGACAATACGAGAAAGAACAATCTTGTATCCATCCTCACAGAAAGGACAAAAGAATAATTAAGGAATCATAATAAGTCTCACTTTAGTCTCTTGAAAAGTGAAGAAAACCATTCTAAACACATAAGGACAAGTCAATATTTGTGAAGAGTCATTTTGGATTTACCAAGGGTGAATCATTTCCTGCACCAACCTGGCTGCTTTCTGTGAGGAAAATGAGTAGACCTGTGGGCAAGTGGAGACTTGTCCACTCCATTTGCCTAGACTTCAGCAAAAGGTGAGTTCCATGGTTTGTCAGAGGGTGTTAGTCAATAAGTGTGCCTGGAAACCTCTAAGAGCTGGAGTACTGCTGTACTGTCATCCTAGAACCACCCTGCTTTTCAGAAGGGACCAGGAGGAGGTGATGGAATGCTTGCTCCTACACCATGACATCAGGCTGGGGTGGGATCAAGAGATGGTCAGTTTTCTTAAGCACACAGGCACCATCCAGAGAGAACTGGACTGACTGAAGGAACAGGTCTCTACTAACCTCCTGAACTTCATCAAGAGCAAGTGCCTTTGAAACAGAAAACTCCTTGCAGGAGAACTGACTCTAGTGAATAGACCCTTTAGTGTCTGCAGAAAGCAAGATGAACACGAGCCAGGAGCATGCCCTGGCAGCCAAGTCCAGCAGCACCTGGGCTGTGTCAATGAGTGGATTCAGGGAAGTGATTACCTCAGCATTTCAGCACTGCATCTAAAATATTGTTTTGGGCCTTCCAGTAGAAAACATTATTGGCACTGGTCATGTAAGTCAAGGGCAGAGACTGTGTCCAAGGAGTAGAAACTGAGGAACAAGGCTTGCTCAGCACAGCTAAGGAGCTCATCAAAAGACAGGGCCAGGCTCTTCACAGTGGTTGATGCTGGAAGTACAAGAGGCAATGGGCTTAAACTGAAAGCAGAAAGGTTCAGGCTGGATATAATGAAAAGATTTTACACAACAAGGACAGTCAGGGCATGTCCAGAAAGATGCTACCATCCCCTTCCTTGGAGATTTCCATAACCTGACTGGGTAATATCTTGAGTAACCTGGCTTGAGATCATACCTTTTGGCAGTAGTAGTTATTTGGACTATGTAAAAATCTTGAAAGTTCCCAACTTGGAATATTCTACTATAGTACACTTTTAAGCATTTTATTATTTCATATTGAGAGTGTAGGAAGAGTTATTTCCTACTGAAGCCTCGCTGGATTATAATTGTAGACACAGGAGCACAGCACTGTGGCAATACCATGGGTTCATTTGTCTGAAATGAACAAAAGAGGAAATCCCACTGCAGATTTTTAGAGGAACAGGGAGCAAGAGGGACATTTTTAGCTGCATTTCTTATACTACTCCATACAAAGATAACCAAATTCCAAGACAGCAACAGCAAGAGGGTTTGAACATATGCCATGTATTCTAAAATTAAGGAACCCCCACATCTAAATAACAGATTGAAAGACCATGTTAACATTCCTTTGAAAAAAATTCTGCTTATGAATACTCTGGTATGAAACTACCATAACCTAGAACTCAAATAAACATTAAAAGAACCAGAATTATAACAAATATAGGTACAAAAAAGAGGATGAAATCTCTGTGTAAGAATATAATCATAAGTGTCATCATTCATCTTCAGCCATTCTTTTATTTTCATTCATTCATTTTTTATTTTCAAAAGTTTATGATGCAAGAAATAAGTTGAAAAGGAAAAAAATAATTTATTAGATATTCATCTTACTATCCCATGTGCTTAGAAAGACATTTCTCAAAGTAAAGACATGAAAGAGGCCAGAAAGACACTGGCCAGCTTAGGAAATACTGTATCAAAATTGATGGGTTTATCATACTAATAATATGGTTCAATAAATGCTAAAATATTAGGGGTTGAATAACTCTGGGTGTATTTAAAGTTCTTTTATAATTCTAATTGTTCAAATTGGTATTTATGACCAATTATCTTGGTTTCTTCTACAGAGTTTCAGCTAATATATAAAATAATAAGAGATTTTTTTTTCTTTAGTTAATCTTATCAAGGACTTGCTTAATGAAGAGATAGACTCCAGTATCTGAAAGGGTTTTTAGTCTTTGTGAGAAATTTGCTTGTGGAAGACTGGTAAGGAATCAACTGCTAGCAAGAATTACTTTTTTCACTTTTGCAATGTTGAAATTTTAAAAATAG
Source organism: Hippolais icterina (assembly GCA_013400075.1). NCBI lineage: Eukaryota > Metazoa > Chordata > Aves > Passeriformes > Sylviidae > Hippolais > Hippolais icterina. The sequence goes on along the minus strand of VWYN01013761.1, from coordinate 13,379 downwards.
ATATATAAAGTATTAGCAATGTACAATTCTACTTCATCTTTATCTGTATCATCCTTTACACCAGAGATCCTCTTCTTCAAATCAGCTTGCTTTAATTCAGTTGTTAACTGAAACAATAATTCAGAAAGAAATATTTGTTTCATTTACGAGCTGAATTAACTATTTAAATAATTGATTCTGCCAATTTCATATTTAAAATGAATTAAAGGAAAGACAGAATGCCAGATTCTACTACTCCTACGGTTTGCTCCAAGTCAGGCCAAAAACCAAAGAAACAAGCCCTTTTTTTCTATAAAGAAAATTTTCCTTGAGAAATATGTAGAATTAGTTATTTGCTTTCCTGCCAAATAGGAAAGATAAGAACTCACATATATATATATACACACATACATGGTGTTGAATCATGTTTGCCAGATCAGCTGGACATTTAATGAAAAGGAGTCAGGGCCTGATCCATCTCTCACAGAAATGTCTGGAAAGCTTTCCATCAGCTCCAGTGAGAGTTGGATCTAGCCCCATCTGCATGTTTTCAGGCACAAGACCAATTCTCATTTCCTGACCTCTGTGTAATTCCATTGAGGATGTCACTACTGCAGAGAGAGTAGAACAACTTATCAGAAAATTGCAAATATCCTCCACGTTTTCAGTTAACATTCTGCACATACAGTAACTTAGCAATATTCATTAAATATTTCTATCCACATCTTCTGTGTTATAGTTCATTTAAGAAAAACAAAATATACAATTAATTGCTTTGTTACAAAGCTTGCATCTGCCATGTTTGCATGGATATATTATCAGACACATGCACTCATACACATGTGGGTAATCATCTCTGATGCAAGGACAAAAATGCCTTTAGATGTACATGAATAAAGGAGCTATACACTGCAAGCCTTTACATCAGAGAATCATAGAATGGTTTGCATTGGAAGGGACCTTGAAGATCAGTCAGTTCCAACCCCTTGCCATGGGCAGGGACACCTTCCACTAGCCCAGGTTGCTCAAAGTCTCATCGAGCCTGGCCTTCAGTGCTTCCAGGAATGGGGCAGCCACAGCTGCTCTGGGAAACCTGTGCCAGGGCCTCAACGCCCTCACAGAAGAATTATATCCTAATATTTAATCTAAATTTGCTCTCTGCCAGTTTGAAGCCATTCCCCCTTATTTACATGTCCTTGTAAATAGCATGTGACCATAAAGAATTAAGTAGTAGTACTGACTATAAGACAGCTAATTCCAGATTTCCCAAATCAGTCCCTTAGAATTTGTCATTTTCTAAAATCAATGTCATAATTCATAAGGACTGTCTGTTTATCTATTTTCTACTTAACCTGAGGCATTTCACACAGATATTTTAACTCCTTTAGCTGTAAATGAATTCTCTCCTGAAATAATTAAACCTTAGGGTGTTATTGTTAGAGCAATTTCACATCAATCTTTTGTGAAGAACTCTGAGCCCTCACAATTTCTTTCTCACTCTCCAAATAACCAATAAAATATTCATTCAAACAGCCTGAAGAGGGTGGTGGAGGGTGAAAATTTGTTCTTTGCTTATTCCAGTAGCGGAAACATACCAAGTGGTGTTTTGTATGAGAGCTGTATTCTACAACACAAACCCCACTGGGCAAGTAACACATTAGATGTGTCATACTTTCTCTTGCCAGGCTCATCAGGCTGATTTGGAATTTGCTGCTTGGGTAGAGTGACTCATATGTTTACTGGGCCTGACAGGTGCTGGGCATCTTCCACACTCATTAAAGTTAATGACTTGAACAGCAAAGAGGGAAAACTGTGTGCTGGTTTCCTCTGAATGTGTATTCCCAAGTTATCATTTAAGAGAGGATGTAAGTGGTGTCATCTTTCTTCTGCAATCATAAAAGCAGCCCCTAAGCAAACCTCTGTCCCTTCATTGTAAAAATAACCCAACGAGCTTCACAGGAACTCCTTGTTGAAGGGAAAAAAAACCGCACTGTACACAGAGCTTTGCACATAAAAGCTGATTCTTGCCATAAAACCAGTCACTTCCTCACTGCAACAGAGGAATTAACATACTGGAAACAAGCCAGTAATTTTATAGAAATATATGCCTTTAAGTAAGCTTTAGACCAGTATTCTCACAATAGCCACCCTTTGGCATCATTTCTATCCCAACAAGCCACAGCTGCTGAACTGGAGACTTCTGACTTCATGTTAGATAAGTAATGGGAAGTTTTAGGCAGCGGTGCCAGCACCAGCCCTTTGATATTAACACAGCACACTACAGTTGTTGACCAGCCACATAAAAAAAGATATGCCTTTAATTTACACTACTTAGCTAAAAATGTTCAGGAGAAAACTTCACAGAGACTTATGCCTTGACATTAGACTGTCAATCAAGACATGAAGAGATAGGGACCTCACAGACATCTGTGTATTCGCACAAAACCAAGAAATTAGGAGGATTGAATCTTTACAGAGACATCTCTACTTTGATGCCTGTCCAGCCACCAGATCTGCCCTGGTAATATGACAAAGTTCTGTACCCTGGCTTCCACCCAACAAGACAGAAATATTGAGCCAAAGACCTCACAAAAACCTGTGCCTTAATATTATCTGCCACACAAAATCTCGTGAGCTAATGATCTTGCAAAAAGAAAAGGCTGAAACCTCTAAAAATAAAGCTGAAGAGTTATTGCAGTCCTAAATGATCATCACTTTTAATGTCTAACTTTTCGGGGTCTTCCAAAGCAAAACATAATGGTGCATTTCCACAGTTAGGACAGTTTAACTGAACTGTTATGTTTCATTTTTTTCCTCTTCTGCAGTTCTCACATCAACATCTATTGCTCTCATCATTTCATGAGACACTGATGTACAAAGGACTGAGAAGTACATCCAAACCCAGACTAATGTTTTGTTTGCTGGGCAGAATTAGTAAGCAAAATGTTCATTGATGAAAAACTGCTCAGTTGCTTGGAATATATTTCTGTAATTTGGGGAACAGTAATACAGAAATTCAGTATTTTTTCTATCCACAGAAAGCAATTTGACAAAAAATATTCCATGTTAGCCTTTTGATTCTTGATGTCTGAAAGGAACTTTTCCTACCTTTGTAGTGCTGGATCTTTACATTGTTCCTTGGTTTCCACCTACTCAGTTAACATTTATTCTTGGGGGCTTGGGGAGGGATTTGGAGTGGGGTTTTCTTGTTTGGTTGGTGTTTGGGGGGATTTTTGTTTGGGTTTTTTTTTCTATTTCTTTTTGTTTTACCTTAAATGTCTAATTTATAATTCTTTCTGTATCTCAGATAAGCTAGATAATCATTGTATTCTACAGCATCAATGGCTGACTTGTTTCCAGTTCCCATTTACTTAAAGCTAAAAAAAGGATGAACAACTATTTTATTGGACTTTTACCATCTTTGATTCCTCACTTGGAAGGCCAAGAGAGCTGTGTAATGTGTAAGACTACACAGTGCCCTGTGACTCTCTGCTTATTGGGCAAGTTCAAAAGCACACTAAAATAAATGAGAATCTTTCCATGATCTTCTGTGGAGTTTGGTTGGGTACAACAGGTGACAGGCAGGCTCACTGAAATGAAAGATTCCCTGGAAACACTTTACAGTGGTGGTCAGCAGAAGAAAGGGATAATAAAGTTCTTCCAAAAGCTTTTTATTGGACCAAACCTAAAAACCTGAAAATTCTCCACTTTGGATACTGATTCTTAACCTGTAAGCAAATTATCTGGGTTTTTTTTTTCTCCCTGGAAGCTGAACATGGTCTTGGAATGTTTTGACTTTGCTGGCACATGTGGAGTGCAGAGAACGAGCAATGGTTGATCAAGCCTAATGGACCAAGACTTCAGAATTTGTGCTTGTTTAGAAAATAGACCTCAGTCAACAATTTACAAGAAGTGTAAATTGATAAATTGATTAAAAAGGGCTTGTTCAAAACAGTTTGAAATAGCCATAAAAATCCTGAACTTCAGTCTGAAAATGATCTACCAACTATTTTTCCATTTGTCCTGGAAATGCCATTAAAACTTCACGACTGTGTAACTGCAGCAGAACTGAAGACACCAAGGTTACCTTTGCAAATGAAATCAGCATAGTAAAAGCTGCTTTCTTCATTGTGCAGAAAGTACTGACATTCTGAGGGATTGCTGTAAGAATTCTGTGGTGATTATCCTGGGAATCAGGCACGACTCTACAGATTAGATCCTGAACCACCTGTCAACTCAATTTCTATGCAAATTGCTTTACTTTGAAAGACATGACCTCAAAGCCCTGCAATGGCACTGCAGGCTTGCATTTCGCTACACCACGACCTACCAACTCAAAAGGCTAATTAGGAGCATCAAAAAGTGCTTTTTGCAACCTCTGAGAGACAGACAAAAATATAATCACAACACAATAAAACTCAAATCCCACATAAAAGAAAAGAGTAAGCTGCATCTCACCTCATTTGAATTTTCTGTTGTTATGTTTTTATTTTTCAGCTTTTTCTGCAGCAGTTTGTTTTCATACTCTGGCCTGGGATGCTCCTGAAAAAGACAAAAACAAACAAATAAATGTGATTATGATTAGGAAAAAATCCCCAACATTTTGGTCACTTATTCACAAACAAAGACACCAAGATGATTCAACTCCACACACCTTTTGGACTAGGCTGTTAGATCTGTCCCAGCTTCCCTGATCAATAATATCACAATGTATCCTTGCAAAATATATTTTTCTTTCCCAAATTAGAGCATAAATTAAGCAAGGTGACAAAAATTTTTTAGGCTTTTCAAATGAGTAGCTCATAAATGAGAAAACTATCATACATTTCCTCATTCTCACAAAGTTCTGAATTCATTCAGGGCTGGAATTTGGACTGACATCTCCCACAAAAAAAGGCTGTTCCTACAGCATTGGTAATATCATCCGTCTTTGCTTTAATTAGAACTTTTGCATATCAGCCTCATCCAAAAAAATAAGTTATTAATATTTTTAATTAATTTGATAATCAGGAAGAGAACAAAAACCATTTTAAATTAATAAATCCTCATGAGCAATAGAATAGCGCCTAGATGGAACTTCACCAGAATTCCTTGAGAGACAGAGGTGGTGTTCATTTTCTGTATCTGTAATGTTTTCACCACAGCAGAGAAAACACTCACCATTCTCTCTTGCATGTGAGAATATAAATGTAGTGAGACCGCCAAATTCTTTTTTATCCTGATTGTGAGATTTTCCTAATGCATTCAAAAGATAGGTAATAAAGTATCATTCAAAAAATTGAATCTTAGAATAGTCTGGGTTGGAAAGGCCCTTACATCTCGTATCAACCCCCCTGCCATGGGCAGGTACACCTTCCACTGTGATGTGTAAATGTTTTTGGTCATAAGGAATGGCAAAAGCCACAGGGTCTTTCAAACAATCAGGAAGATTTAATTATATATTACACACTTGGCACGGAAATAGGTATGTAGTCCGTATTCTACTATAAAAGGACATGGCAGTGGGCTTTGGATAAAACAATGAGATGAAAGGGAAAAAAGAAAAGGAGATGAATAAGAGAGAGAGAAAAAGATCAGATGGGATGTCCAGGATGCTGAGGGTTGCCACCTAGGCTTACTGGGGGTACCCTTCTATGGATGAGTTTCTCCCCCTGAAGGTGAGTTTCTTGCTTTCTGTGTAAAGACATTATCATGAACCCTCCATCTTTTCAGACCTTTCTGGAAATGGGCCAGAGGCTTTCAGGGGTCTTGGGTGGTCTTGATCCCCCCTACAGTCTATGTCCACTTCTTGGCCTGATTCCTGCACTTTTTTTACTGAGCATCTGTGGACTTGATCAAGATGTTTGCCACAGAAAAGTGTTCCTCTACCTCCACATGTCCCCCTTCACCAGCCACATTTTGTTATTCCTCCTGGCATCCTGGTACCAACAATCCTTGTCTGTGGTTACCAACAATCCTTGGTTGCCTCCATGGCTATCCCAGTATCGGTGTTTGAGACACACACAGTCAACATTTCTCTTCTGGGTATCTACATCAGGTTACTCAGAGCTCCATCCAGCCTGGCCTGGAACACTGCCAGGGATGGGGCAGCCACAGCTGCTCTGGGAAACCTGGGCCAGGGCCTCAGCACCTTCACAGGGAAAAATGTCTTCTTAATATCCAATACAAACCTGCTCTCTGTCAGTGTGAAGCCATTTCCCCTTGTCCTGTCACTCCAAACCCTTGTCAAGGGTCTCTCCATCTTTCCTGTGGGCTCCCTTCAGGCACTGCAAGGCCACAATGAGGTCAAACCCCAAGCCCTCTCTTATCCAGGCTGAACAATCCCAATTCCTTCAGCTTTTCCTTGTAAGAGAGATTCTCCATCCCTCTGATCATCTTGGGTGTCCCTCCTCTGGACAACATGTGGAACTCCAAGAAATAGTGAGGCATGAGCAAACTAACATTAATAAAGCTGATTAGCAGCAAAAATGGTGGTAAGCAGGATGGGGAAAGAACAGACAAAGACAAAACAATAAGTATGTAAAGATGCTGCAGTCAACACCTGTATCCTGATGCTTTTTAAATTTTTACTGGCTTGTGTTGATTTGCTTTATTTGCTACCATGCTTCCTTACATAAAAATTCAGAGGTGGGATGTGACAAACATCTTTAGACTTAAATGAAGAAAAGATGAAGACATCTGGCATGAATGGCTACATGAGAGGAGAAAGCTTGGTCAAAGTAGGGAACGGAGATAAATGAAGCTGTAAGAAACTGAGGAGATCTAAATATACTATGCTATGTTACTGCAGACCTGAATTCGCTTACTTCCTTTTTCCCTCTTACTTTCTGCTAAGCAAAACATTCTGAGACATGAGGGGCAGCTTCTAGAGGTCAGAACAACTTCTGAAAACTGATTGGAATGAAAACAAGGCCCTTGAAAGAAAATAAATGTCAAGCAAAACATTGTATGCTAACTTACTTTTTGCTATTGACAGTTTTGCTCTGAGTGCATATTCTGTTCAAATTTGTCTAAGTTATGTTTCGTTTTCCTAGTAAGACATTCCAATGTCCTTTTAACTGCTCTTCATACACCTACATCTGGATTGGAATAGTAGTTGATCTGCCTTTGTTGAATCTGCCAAGTCATCTTACCCTTGACTGAACAGACCACAGAGCTCCCTGGAATGCATTTTGTATATATTCTTTTTATGAGTATTTTGCACAAAATATTTCTTTACAGTCCAGCCTTAGGGATGTTAGACCCACGCACCCATGGATGTGAAGGGACAATTCCACCCAATTGTAAAAAGAATGTGATTCAGAACCAATTCTTTGTCTGAAAAAGGGAAGAGTTCTACACTTTGGACAACAAGCTAGAAATAGTTTTGATGACTTCACGAAGGCGAAATGTCCATGTAGGGGTAGATCTGAATCCCAGGATGCTGGAAGTTTGCCAGTACAGCTGCCAGACACTTATTGAAAACCGTGTGAGCCAAGGTACTGCAAGGCCAAATGAGTGCTCTGAGTAGAAAGCAATAATTCCCATTCTGAAAACAAAGAGCCAAAACATGAAGTTTCTACTCAGGCAAAACTCATGTTGACATCACAGGGAATTTTCCCTGAGAGTGCTCTCCAGGATTTGCCTCAAACTTACACATGTGTATCCACTATCCAGCAAATAAAGCCTCTGTAAATAATGATCTAGTTTGATAAGAATAAATAATGTGAACCAATGTTTCCTTTATTTCCCTTTGATGTAGAAAGGAAGTGATAATGAAATTTTACAAACACGCATGACAAAGACACAGGAATGTATTTATTAAAAAAAAAAAAAAAAAAAAAAAAACCCCCAAAAAAAATTCCCCATTTTGAACAACCAA
>VWYN01013756.1:70410-87146 GCA_013400075.1 Hippolais icterina | reverse complement strand
AGGTCTCTTCCAACATAGTGATTATACTAATTCTGTGAAAAACCCACAAGAATCAGTTTTTTTATTCTAGTGAATGCAGGAAAAGTGAGCAAGGAAACAACTATTTGTTTGTATGCTCTAAATTATTAAGGAACATGCTGACTTGGTTTGTGTATGCTGTTTTCAATGGCAATTGGTTGGCCACTCAGGCAAACACATATGCAGTGTAATTCAGAGTAAATCATTGTCTAAATGAATTTTTAATTAATCTGAAGATCTTGTGCACATGCCATAAACGCGTATGGAAAGCTTTTAAGTGCTGAAAACAGGGTTCTGCAGAATAACATGCTTCTCTTCTGGCTTTTGAAATAATAAATGTCATTACAATCTAGTATTTAGGTATATAGGAGACTGTCCACACTCCTTTCATGAAACTACATTCCCCATGGTTTTGCCAATCCCAGGAATGATAGTTTAGGGTCTGTACAATTCCTGTCTGAAAGGAGTGACTTTTCAAAAGCAGATGTCTTGCTGAGTCTGGATTTCTTTTCAGATAATTTCCAACTGTAAATATTGATGCTTTTCCCAAGAATAGGAAGAGAAAATTTTATTTTTCTACACAGAATTGGAATCAAAATTTATCTCTACAATTGGAATCAAAATTTATCAGTGTAGACAAGACTATGCTTTGGAGAAGAGATTTATGAGAAAGCAGAAGGTCCCTTCATATCAGGGATGCATCTTATGAAGTCTCATTTGATTTCCTTTCCCAAATTAGCCACATGAGGAAGATTAATTTGGCTGATGAATTTGAAAGGATTGCAACAGCCAGGCTGTGATCTGAAATTTCCAGGTATGATCTGTTCTTACAGCTGGAAGGCATGGCTGGAGCATGGAGGGTGTGTCTCTATGCGTGCTCTAAGCACTCCCTCTGGTGGCGCTGCCTTTGAGAAAAAGGACATTACATGATGGGTTGCAGGGGTATGAGTCCTGCAAAAGGAGGAAGGCAGGAGATAGCAGAAGGAGGGCTGACTTGCGGAATATGAGGCTCATAATGGAAGAGAAGCAGGACTCGTAGGATGAACTGAGGTTTCACATGGAGGTGCACAACAACAGGTCCATACTTCACAGCAGGGGCCAGAAACTCAAGAGATGAGTCTTGGTAAGACTGTCAAAAATTTCCCATTAATAATACTTTACCTGAAAATGCAGTTTTGGATAGCTATCTGTCTGAAGATTATCAACCTTCACTAGAAAATTCTTGATTTTATTAAAAAATGTCATCTGAAAAGTGAAAGGTGGGTTTTTATGTTTGTTTGCTTGGTGTTTTGTTTGCTTGTTTGCTTCTGTAGTTTTCACTTCCCTAAGTAAAAAAGAAGAATTTTTATAAGCTGTTTGCTTTGTTATACAGCAAAATGCATGGGGCCTTGAATCTGCTTGTGTGCTTGGCCTTAAAAACAAATCTGGGATAGTCTATATTTGACACACAAATCCACTTTTTTCCTAACATATTTTAAGAGAATACATTTTTCCCTTTCACTCTTCAGTGGGACACATTGCAGCTGCCCATGAAAGGCTGGGCTCCCAACTGGTCCGTCTTTACCTATTTCTGTCTCAAATTCTTGGTTCCCTAACACCCAGCTTAAAGGTGTCTGGGTGTGGTGGTGCTCTTATCATATTTCAGCATCTTCATATGTTGTTGCAGTGATTTCAGGCATATTTGGGAGAAAACCTCCTATGGGGCTCTCCCTCCCCTCCCTCAACCAGTTCGGGAAAAAACTTCCTCAGAGAGGAGTGGAAAAACCCTGTTTATTAAACAGGCAAAGCGCTCCCAGCCCAATACCTGATGACAAGAACTTCGTGCCGCTCTGGAGGGGTGGCAAACTTGGAGAGAAAAGGCCTCCTCTCGAAGATAGTCACTGTGTTCTGTGGCTCCGTTCCTCTGGCACTGGGAGAAAANGAGCAGAGTTTTCCTGGGGAAAAAAACCAAACCGCACTTCCCCTCCCCTTTGCACCCAACAGACGACTGGGGATAAAAACATCATAGTGTCACCCTAGGACAGTTGTCTACCCAAGAGATGGTCCACATTTTATGCAGGTTTTTGAGAGAGAGAGAATGACTATTATCCCAAGACTCTCATTACTTAAGAGTGGGATTGCTTAAGATAAAAAAAAAAAATCAACATATGGGGATCCATGTCTAAAACTATGCCATATTTCATTTGGACTCTCCGTGGGTGATGATAACACCTTTGTATCCTCTCTGCCAACATCTGGAAGGCTCCACACAGGTGCTGGTCCTGCCTGAATGTGCATGTTTGACAGAACAAGAGGGTGTGAGCAATTAGGTGAGTGGAATGTCAAGTCCTTGGTTACATTCAGGGAGCACGTCAAGCTAAAAGAAGATAAGAGAGTGTTTGAAAATAAACAGGACATGAGCCAGCAATCAATAACTGGCCTGAAACATAAACCAACCACTAGTTCAGTCAGAATCAAGGTTCTTGGCTAATCTAGAATATGTAACTGGTCTTGAAATGCGTAAAAGACTGCTGTAAAACCAAAGGAACAGTGTGTTTTGCCTGTCCAGGACAGTGCAATACTGGAATGACTTGTCTGTGAGGCTGTGATACCTTCATCCACAGAGGTTTTACAAAACAAGTTGGACAAACAACAGTAAGGAATAGTTTGCAAGTGTTTTGGACAGCCCCAGACACAGGGAGGAGAACAGCCATATGACCTCATGTGAACATTTGCCCCCTTATTTTTCTCTGATACTGTGGAATTATTTACTCTTATTCTTGTTTGTCCTTCTGCTGCTCTTCCAGATGCTCTCAGATGTGCCTTTGTGCAAGTTTTATCAGCAGAAATATTTCTGCTGAGTGGGACCCTTGCACTTTACTGCTATATTGGGAGTAAAATTAAGGTAGATGTTTTCTGAACATCAAAACCCTCCTGAAAAGTCAGTGACATGTTTTGAATATTTTCTGAAGTATACTGCATGTCTTGTATGATTTGTTCCTAAGTAGAGTAATTCTGCTTCAAGTCAGCCAGCAGGGAAATCCTGAACGGTCCATTCATTCTCATTCTCATTCTGATCTCCTCTGGACCTGGTTGGCTGGAGGAAAGCCAGTGCAGTGTAGATATGTATCTGCAGGTGTGTTCAAAATTTCTGTCCAGTGTACAGCTAGATATCAGACGTCATATAGCAGCTGCCATGCCTACCTGACTTTTAAGGAAGATACCCCTTTTGTCTCACATGTAGACCCTTCAATTTTGATTTAAGATATATTGTCAGCAGTATAGGATACTGCAGTGTTATACTTATAGGGAACTGCAGAATGAGTCCACAAAACTCTCCAGGCTCTTTAAGCAACCTCATTTATTAGAATCATTGAGACTGTGCACATGCTTATAGTTAAGCATATGCCGAAAGTTTTTCTGGAGGTAGGAGGGGCTAAAAATAATTTTCCAATATTTCCAACTTGACAAAAACTCTCATAAGCATCAGTTTATTTAACAAAAATTAGATGTGGAGCAAAGCAGCTTTAGTAGCATGTACCAGAGCAGTACTTATGTTGCAATTCTGTTACTGCAACAGGTGTTCCAGTCTGTTAAGACCAAGGGATCAATAAGTAAATTTACAAAAAATCTGCCTGCTTAGTGATTTGGTCTCATTTTAATGTGCCAAGTACTACTACTTTGGTCAAAACTGATCCTCAGAAACAGTATTTTCCAAAGCATACCAATAACAGCCTTCTTTTAGTCTCAGACTAAAAGATAAAATACACCTGTAGCGAATGTTCCTGTAACATTGATCTCACTTAAGCATCTCTAGTTCTGGAAGAATAATAAGTCTTTAGCTCTGTGTGCAAGTCAATGCATGCATGAAAAATCAGCAATTCTCTAGGATGTTCTCTATTCCATTTTTAACTTCCCTATAATTTAAGCCAAATAGCATATACAATGCAGGTACAATTTCTTTGAATGCAGTTATGGACCTTGTTGAGAATAGGCTGGTGTTATTATTTGTACCATAGTGCTGGCCCAAAGCTTAGAACAAATTAATTATAGTTGGTTCAAAGTTCTCCAGGTATATTTAAGGGATTGTTGGGACTATATTTTTGTAGTTATGCACAGATGTTCTTGTGTCTATATTTAAAGAAAATCATGCTGCACATTACCTGTATTTTGGCAACTTAAAATGTATTAGTATATTTGTGAAATCATATGACAGTAGTAAGAGGAAAACTTGGTAGAAGTTATCCAGGAATTATATTTAGAAAAAAAGCAGGATCCAATACATATCAGGGAAAAATTCCTTGTGATTTGGACAAAGAAAAGTGGATCTCTATTCTATTGCATAGGTATTGCATAGTCCATCCCCAATGTATGTCTTCCAATTTGCTTCTATGTAGCTACACCAGAGGGGTAGAGCTGTCCTGAGTAGCCTAAGCTCACTAGACTTTGCCAAGTTTGGGTGTCTAGTGGACCCACAGAGGCCCATCAGCTTTTCAGGACAGTTGTGCAGGTAGCATGATATGCCTACTGGAAACCAAAAGAGGAAGAACTTCCTCTTGCCTGGACTGTCCTTATGGTGACTATTCAACTCCTAGAATCAGATTCAGTGCCCATTAGCAGCAATGGGAAGGCTTTGCTTGACTTTGATTCTAGGGTCGATATAGAAAGCAACTTGAGTTGGATGCAATATAAAAGTGAAGAAAGGTAGAATTGACAAAATATGAATTCATTTTAAAATTTCTTCAAATAAAAGTAATAAATAGCTTTAGAACCTCCTCAAACTAGCAAGTGTCAGACTTAGTCTTTAATTTAAGGCACAGTTTGGCTGTTATTTGGGTTAGCAGTGTGGAGAGCCAAATAAAGTGTGACCCATATCTAGTAGGGTACAGTTCATATTTTGAAAAAGTTGCTATTTTGCCAGATAAATTCCTTCACAGGTATTAAAAGGAACTTTTTCTGAGTATTGAGAAACAGACTCTCACTGTGATAGAAAAAAACCCAAACACATAGAAAAATAAGGTTCTCTGTGAAATATCTTCTCTTTTTTCCCTTGTGATGTTCATCCATGTTCACCTTTACTTTCTCCCATCTCCATGACATTGTGCACTCAGTAACATGTTAATCATCTTGATGTGTGAGTGAGTTTGTGGCAAGAAATTTATTATTTTTTAAACCGAAGTAAATAAACCTGTCTTATTTGAAAAGCAGATTTTTTTTTTTTCCATATGTAATATGCTAGAAACATTTCTATGTGATTTATTCATTTCACCCACAGGATAGTTAAACTACCCGCTGTTTGGCCACATTTCACCAAATGTTAGATTATGAGAGATGTTTTTACAGGAGTAAATTAGAGTCTAAATGCAAATTCCACAATAAAAATGTTTTGATTCTTATATTTCTATCATGAGGCTCAGGTGTTTGTGCAAACTGGAGCTTTCTAACACATTTGCATTCTTCACAGTCAGTTTCTAAGTTCAGGGTTATTCTTTTCCATTATAGTGTCTGATGTCAAATGTGAACCACATCCAGGTACACAACCCTGAACTCTTTTTCCTTTTGTCAAATGAGCAGAATACTGCCAGAAGTTGTAATGGAAAAAAAAAAACAAACAAACCAACACAACCTAAACTTGGGAAACATCAAGCCAAAGTGAAGAAGAATAAAACTGTTAGAGGCCATCTCAGACAGTTTAAACAGTCTATGGAGGTCACTGAGTACCGCACTCTACCTCTTCCAAAGATATAACAAGAAAAAGAAAAAAAATCAGTTTCACCTTGCCTGCTTGATGGTTCCTCCCTTAATCACTTCCCCCTGAGACTTTTCCAGATCCCAAGGCAGTGCAACTGTGTAGCTTCTACTCAGGCCAGCCATGCTTGAGAACATGGGTCCATGAGGGAGTCACACGAGGAGCCAAAACCTTATGTAATTCACCCTACAGCCCATGACCAACCTTGTATTTTTCAATATTCAGGGGCTCCCAGGCCCTTTTTAATACATCTGCAAGGCTTGTTTAATGTCCTGGAGCCAGGATGGAAAACATCTTGTCCTTCATGGCAACTGGTTCAACATGGCTTTAAACAGGTTCTAGAGTTTCCTTCCCCTGGTAGGCTCCTTCAGGAGGCAAGACAATTCCTGCTCTTTCTGCCAAGCTCTGCTTCTTTGGTGAGGATGCCCTCTTCATGTGCAGCATTTCCTCTTGCTTTCTGCTCGTTCAGCTGAGGGACTGAGCAATAATTAACCTGAAAAAAAGGTCTTTTCTCCATGTTCTATGTTTCCTATGCTTTTTAAAATTCTAGTCCTGTGGGTTTTTTTGTCCACTGAATAAGTTCCTTTAATATCACTTTGGAGTGCTAATTACAGATTTCGTGCTTAGCCTATATGAATAGGAAGTCATGACCAGCCACAATAGATGTCATGCAACACATTTTAAAGAGGCATTTTCCCTTCTCTCTATAGACTGGAAGGTGAAATGACTAGTGTGGTAAAGAACTGAGAGCCATCTCCATGGGGTGGCAGACTCAATATATGTGCTCTGGCAGGAGAACCAGTGGAAATATGATGATTGAAATTCCTGCACAATGGCATCCTCTTCGTTTGAAGAGGCGAGGCAAAACTAACCTCTCTCAAAGACAAGTGCTCTGCTCTAAGTCAAAACACAAACTGAAAAGCTGAGGACTAGGCAAGGGTATGTAAGATGACTCACTGTGAGAGGGTGTACCCTTAATCTAGGTGACTCAGTCCTTGGAGTTCTGGAAGACCTAGGACATTTTTTTCCAGAAATCTGTGGTGCAGTAGTCACAATGGTGAAGATACGCTGATGACATCCGCCAGTTCAGAACTGCAGTTTCTACAGAGGTGTTTGGCTGACAGACAACACTTACACTCTTTTAGGTAAGAGCTAGTGTGTCTTTTCTTTTTGCCCTCATGCTGGCTCCCCCCTGAAATTATCCTGCTTACTCTTCTTCCTGTATAAAATTACTTATGTTCTTGTCCCCCGTTTCAGACAAGCCAAGTGTAAGTAGTAGAAACTCTGTGAAAAGTTGTTGTAATTCATGCCAGGGCCATCAAGGACATTTCTGGACATCTTTGTGAACTTGCTTATGGATTTTATGACCAGCTGTTTGTTGGGAATGATGAGGCTGTGCACTTAGAAACACCAGTCCCATATAAAGGAACGTAGTGTCCCATCTTGCATTCCTGCAGGTGACAATTCCAGGTCTGAGCAAGGCTTGCAGACCACATCAGCAGTCCTGGCAGATAAGGGACATCCGCAGTGCAGAAATGCTTGTCCTGGGCTACAGCTGTGTCATCCCTAAGTTGGAACGTACAGTATACGCTTTCCACGGGCATAGGTCCCAGCACAGAAATGTGTATACCATCAACTGCACCTGCTCCTCTATGGAGCAGTTCAGCTGTTGTGATAGCTGCTGAGCTAAATTTAAGGTTTGCACATGCTTGATTCAATTTAATACCTTCCAAGGGGAGCTTACAGGGGAAAAATCCCCAGCTTTGGGATCTACATTTATGCAGAGTTTTAAAATATTTCTCCTCTTTTGAGTTTATACTTAACTGGATCTGAAATTGCACTGGTTTTTAATAGTAAAAATCCTGGTATATCATGTATGATTCCGTTTATTACAATATGTAATACACGTGAAAATAAAGCTGCAATTTTTACACAATACTATTGGTAGTATTCCCCTTAGAATTTCTTGCCTTATTCTCAGATATATTATCAAAATTATATTTTTCAAGACATTCCAAACTACCAGGGAGCACATTCGATCTTCTTGTAAGCTAAGAAATCCAGCAGTATTGACTAGATTTGTTTCCTTTATTATTTCCTAAGAATATAAAAATTAATGTTATGACCACATCTTTGGAAAGATATTCAAAACATTAGAAGCGTATGCTAAGTATGGTTTGTTAATCATTCAGGGAATTGTGATACCACATAAAAGAAATGCTTTTATCTTGAATCTGTGCCAAAAAGCCTTCTCCTACTCTGGAAGGAGAAAATGAAGCAAATCATTCTACCAGATATACTTCAGGAATATTTTAGTACTGGCACAAAGAAAGGACTCATAGAAACCTTAAAGTCACAGTACCAATATTATTTCATAAATTACAGTCTCCTTAGTCAAATATGTGACTGTGGGTGATGTAATTCTTTGTCAGCAATATAAACCTGAGCATTAGTAATGCAATTAAGTTATCTTTGGGACTAAAATTAAACCTAAAGTCACGTTGCGACATTTTCATCCATTCCTCTGTACAGTGCTATAAAAAGTGAGATTACCCTCCTTGCATCCAAGAGTGAGTTCATTCAGGTCAGTTTATATATTCCAAGAGTCTTTTCATGCAGACATAAACTTTGAACAATCACCTTTATTTAAGTATTATGATAAGTAAAATCCAAGAAATGAGAAACTAAAACTGCCAAATTTGAAACATCAAGCAATAAACCTCTTAGTCATACATAACTTGAATTTCCAGGGAAGGAAAATTTACTTCCAAGAGCTAAAAAAGGGAAAAAATACAAAAAGGTAGACATATCTGTACCATGTTTTATGAAAACAAATACTTGCAACCACTAAACACTGTCCTGGGGTTATAGTAAACAAGCAATGATAAGGATGGTGCCATGCTGACTAGCTAGTGTACCATAGGAGGTATTGTATATCAACAGCCTGGCAGTGTCAAAGCCAAGTTAGAGTAGCAGGAATTTAGCACTTCACAAACTTGTGACCACAAAAAGGCCATGGTGTGTGCTAGGATGGATTCTAAGCAAGAAGGGCGAGGGTGGAACCCTCCCTTTCGCCTGGAGACCATTCTTTGCTTGATGTGAGAGATACCATTTGTGTTTTGATAGTATCTGACTGGTTCATTGGCCTTTTCTTTTCTGATCTGAGTAGCTATGTGTCTTCTCTTTCACCTGATTTAGAAAGTCTTAATATGAATTTTTGTTTCCCTGCTTAGAAAATCTCGTGTACATATTTATCTTCTGTAGACAACAACCTTTGATTAGCTGTAAGTAAAGACCTGCATTCTTTTCTACAGATTGACTGCCCTTCTAGCATAATTGCTCAGCACATTGTGGAGTAATTTACTCTTTAACACAGGTTATATGATAAGGCCTAATAGTATTCCCATTAACACACAGATGAATTCATGACGAACCTGCCATGAATGCAACTGAAGTGGTCATAAATTCATTAATATAGCTGTGGCTCTGCACATCATACTCTGGATTTCTGAATGTAAGGCTTTAGTATGACATTTCAAATTACCTGCTCTGATATTCAGGTTCTTTGAATAACTTAGAAGCATTGCAATTGTAGTTGAAAAAGAGATACATTACATACATTTGATGCCTACTGGATACTTGACAACAAGGTATCCTGTATCAGGACCCAGTGTGACGTTTCCAAATGACTTTTCAGTCCATGTATTACTTATGCTTTTGTAGACATCATAGGGGAATGATTTAAGGCAGGCAAGTGTGAATGGCAGAGGAGCTGTGTGACAGATATTATCAGCTGCACAAACCCCAGACCTCTCAGTCCTACAAACACTCTTTGTTTTTTAAAATCTTACTTGCAGCCACAAGTTTCATGCATTTGGTTTTACTAATATTGCATAGGATCTAAAAGTAGGTTAAATAAGATATTGACAAGTTTCTCACTCAGTCCTTTCATGTTTACTGTTTGAGATAATATGAAAGTACTGTATTTGTCTTTGACAGCTAAAAACAATGGTCATTAAAGATGCTAGCTATCAACTAGAATTCAGCGCTTGATGTCAGGTAAATACTAATGGCAATGTTTTCCTTTCAATTTCCTTTTTTGCTCCCTCTCTTTCCTGGAGTATGGTGTTCCCACTTATAACTCTCCCTTTTCTTTTGCACAGTATTCAGAATTGTACTGCATGTACCAAACGTTTCAGACAGAGAATACCAAAGTTTTAATCAGTCCCATTTATCCATCATATTAATCCATTCAGTTTCATGCATCTGTCACACGAGAAGGTAAAAAGGTCCTGGGACCTTTACAACTAAGAATATCCCAAAAGAGCAGAGCTGAAAATGCAAAGGAAGCAAAACAAGGCTATACTTCTAAAATGTTGTCTGCAGCCTAACCTCTTGTTTGTCTCTGCGGTGTGGTCTGGGCCAGCAAGTAAGGGAACACATTTAGTAATCTTCTTGTGAGAGAGGTTCTCAGTTCCTGGCAGGGAAGGAGGCTCAATGATCTCCACTGAGTCTCCTGTGGCATTTCTGAGAAGTGCCTGCAAGCACAGCTTATGTCCTGAGGGCAAACACTACCTCCAGGCAGCACTCCCCTCTGCAGCCTGCAAAAAACCTGACAGCCAGAGAATAATCATTCCATCTAATAGATAAACATTCAGAGAGGGCAGGACAGAGAAGAGGACGGCCAAAATAATCAGTGTGTAAAAAAGCACTCCGCAAATTTGCTGCTGAGGATATGTCAGGATTCAGGATTTCCTGGAGCGTTTATCAAAGTACAGTTCTGGCTCAGTAGAAGCAGATCTGTACCATGCAGCTTGATTATTGTATACTGGATGGCAATATACTGTAGAATAAATACAGTAATAGAATGGAGAAAGAGAGAAGAAGATGGAAAAAACAAGTTAATATGCCTTAAAGACTCTAGGAGATCTAAATCAAAGACTCTCATTGGAGTCAATGTAAATCTTTTCTCATCTAGAATGTAGGTAAATGACAGAGAGCAGTGAAGTAAAAAGTTATTTCCTCCAGTGAAATTTAACGAAATTAAATCAGTCCTGCACTTTTCTTTTTTATAATTTTAAAAAATTATTTTTATGTTTTAATATATTTTATACTTTATATTTTGTAATTTATTTCATATTTATTTATTTCATGTTGTTGCAGCAGACCTTGAATTTCTAATGTGTTTTTATTTAATGTTGTTGAGATTGGAATTCTTTTGCTCCAAAGTGCAGAGTCTGTCAGAGCAACACTAACTCAGTCTTGTCAAAAAGAGTTTTGTCAATTTTCAGTTTATTACTTCACTTGGGATGTGAGCCAGGACTGAGCAAACCCTTCACCTCGTGTGACCTAGACAGGATATGGCCCATCCTTATATTGTCACCTATTTAGGGAAAGATTTTTTTGTAGAAGCAGCTAAAGACCATATTTACCTGCTGTAGCTTCTCTGAGTTTTTTGCTGTTCTCTGTGAAAAAACGCTCAGCTTATTTATCCTAATAATATCTCTGAGGTTAATTCATATGTATGATGTCTTTGTTTCCTCGGCAAAGTAAATTTGGCTCAAAATAAACAGAATTATAACCATGAAATCCGCTCCCCCATAACAGCTTCATATAAAATCTAGTTCTAAAAAAAGCTTTCTAACTAAGAGAAGACTATGCTGGTACATGTAACTGTGAAAGTAAACTTGGTTGGTGTCAGAAAAAAAGATCAGTTTCTGCAATACAAACAAAAATAACAAGACTAATTTGAAGAAATGAACCCTTAACAAGTCTTATGAACAACCCTTATTGTTAAAGAGACTAACACTGCTAAAATCAAGATTTGCTATGATTTCCATAAACTTTTTCCATTAGTTTTCCACAAATTTGAATTTCTTTTAGGTTTTGCATATTTAATGTTTCTAAATGTAAGAGAGAATTTGAATGCATTTTTAAAAAACTGAGTAGACTTCAGAGAAGTTTTGTTAGTTTTTTGTTTGTTTTGTTTTTACTGAAAAACAGTGGAAGAAATGATAGTGCAAGAATACCTACAACATAACAAAGTCATGAAAATTTCAAAATTAAGACTTGTAACCATGATTGTGCACTTGTGGGAACCAATAGCAATGACATATTTAAAGTACATATTTTCACACTGTCTCACACAATATCCCAAGAGCAAGCTAGACAGTTATAGTCTGCTCAGAGCTGGAGATAAATGCAGAATTACTTGGGCAATTGGAATAGAGGTGGAGTTTTGGGGAGAGAAAATAGTTGCAAAATGAAAGGAAAGATCAAGTGAAATTTCAGAGATATGTGTTGTCTTTGCTACTGTTAAGACAACACATATCTCTGAAATTATGATTATGAATTTATGATTTTAAAGCTGGAATGAGGCATTCATTCACTCATTCATTCACATTTCTCTGACTGCAGCTTGGAACATTCTGATAAGTATCTTCTGTAGTTTTGTAGGCTGAATTAAAAAATGCATGGACTTATACAGGAACTTAATGGGGAGAATCCTGAATCATTAAAAAAAATCCCATGGAAACCAGGAAATGAATGACACATTTAGATGAGTTTAATCTGGAGAGGAGATTGATATCAAGCTTGAAAAGCACAAGGAATATTTAGATTAGAGGAAAATCTTATTAGTGGAATATTACAGTATGAAAACTGTATTCCTTTAAGTCTTTTGGGAACATATCAGATAAACAACAGTCAGGAATTTATTTAGTATATCTGGTGCTGCTCTAAGTATAAGGCTTCTGTGCTCCTTTATTATTATTTTTTTCTTAAACAATGAAGGGTTTTTGAAACATTTTGGTGAAAGGTGACCTTAGGGAAGGAACAATTTATTTTATTTTTATGCTGTAAACTTTTTTTTTTTTGCAATAACTGGAATTGACTCTGGAAAATTAATGGATTCATAAATAGTATGAATAATGTGTGAAGGACTTGAACAAAAATATGACTTCCATTGCAGCAGGGGTCTATCCATGAAGCAACAGGGCCAAAAAAGCTGGTACACTCATGTCTCATGAAAAGGTGCTGTGGCTGTGATTTTAATTTTTATGGCCCTTCTGAAAACTGCAGTTGAGACACAGGACCTAACTAGGCATCAATCCTGCTGGACCGACAGCCAAGCCTGGAATGTTTGTGCAAGACAAACAAGGCAGTCAGGATGCCACAGCCAGCTAGAAGAGATTAGAGCACATGAGCTCCTGGGTGTGTGTCAGTTCTCCCAGGACTATATATACTCTGCATGTATGTGAGCAGAACTCTCCTTGGCTCTTTTATGTTTAATTTTCAAAGTGAGTGCTTTGGTAGTCAAGGTGAAACAAGAATTACTAGAAAGAATTCCATTTTCCTTTCATAAAATATACTGTAAAATTAAGAGGAAACTGGTCGGCAACCTTCTTTGTACTTCTCACTCTTTTTTCTCTCAGTCCTTGTTGTAATGTCCTCAGCTTAATGGTTTAGAAAGTGATAAAACCACAGAATGTCAACACTGAGTCAAAATAAAAGAACAGAAAACTTACTGTACCAGCTTGACCATGCAGTTCAGATGGCAGGCCCTGAGCAAATCCTGACCTCACTAGAGTATTTTACACATCTCTCTTTAATGAGGCTGAGAATTTTCCCTCTTAAGTGCAACTTGAATTTTTTATAAAACATTTCAGTTGAGGACTAACACAGACTCTGTGTCACATTAGAGCAACTGAATTAAAACTTTCTACTGCATATACTATAAATGCAAATATTTTTAAATAAAGAGAAGCTATATTACTGATAAAGGTGTCAACCACAGGCATGTTCCCTGGCTGAAATAAACTCTTGTGAATCTACTAATATTTAAGGGTTTAGCATCTTTTTACTCCACCTGTCTGAAAATGCTTGTCATTGCTGTGTGGATGCAAAAGGAATTGTTCATGTCACAATTTCTGGTTAAGCGGCCTTCAGAGATTCATAAGACAACTTTCAGAAGGCAACAGTTATGTACTGATGACTCTTACTTTTTGTATGTGTGTATCTATATATTAAAAATCTGTGGATTCATCAGCCTGTGCACAGTACCCAGGGTTCTGAAGTCTCTGCCTACATTGCTTCATGCAAATAATTTTAGGATGGTGTTCTAAATATCATCGTGTTCTGATTTTAAATGTACTATGAGCACCAAGAAAAATATTATTGAGAAAGAAATAAACCATTATTAACTATCTTTATACACTCTTAAAATGAGGAGTAAGGTGCAGAAATAATGAGTGAGTAATCTGCAGAAATACTCTACAGATTGAGAAGTTTCTTTGGTTTTGAGAGCCATCTACATTTCAATTAAGAATTCATGAGAGGTGACCTTCAACCCCTTTGTTGTTCAGGATGGCGAGCACATCTTGACTCAATTTGCTTTCTATCCTTTAAGAAGATTTTTCTCTATTCAGCAGTGAAACAAATATTTTGGCTTTTTAAGCACATGACAAGTGTCAGTTTTAATTTTTCTGAGTGTGGTTGACACATCAGATCACCATCATTCCTATAAAATGCATAAAACTCTAAGCAAACATGGATATAAAGACACTACATAAGTAATGACATTTTATTTCTACTGAGTATCAAGGTGTTAAAATAAAAAATATACTGATGTTAAAAAAATGTGTGGAAGGCAATATTTGAATAGCATGAGTAGTTGAAAAGCATAAAGAGTATATAATCCTAATCTCACCTTTTCTCCTGTGCTTATTTCTCACAGCTGCTGCAGTGCACAGAAGCCATGTGTGTGGCATCTGCGTGGGGGATGGCATTGATTTGCCCCATGACACATGCAGAAGAGAAGCACTGTCTGACTGGCACTATCTACACTTGGCCCAGGATACTCACCCAGGGAATAAACAAAAAGTATCTTCGAGGCAGAGGGGAAAAGTCCCCAGATGGCTTCCAGGCCTGGGTAGATACCACATAGTGCTGTCAAGTCCCTTAACGAAGCAGTGCCCCTCTTTTTCTTCCCAAATCTCTGCCATCCTTTATCCTGTCCCAGATGTCCTTTCACAACTGCCCAGCCCCACTTGATTCATGTTTGTAATACTCTCAATTAAAAAATTAGTAATTAAAATGAAGCCCTCTTTTCCCAT
The DNA here is from genome assembly GCA_013400075.1 of Hippolais icterina. Lineage (NCBI taxonomy): Eukaryota > Metazoa > Chordata > Aves > Passeriformes > Sylviidae > Hippolais > Hippolais icterina. The sequence goes on along the minus strand of VWYN01013756.1, from coordinate 72,287 downwards.
ATTATTCCCAGCCATTACACTGCTCCATCTGCCTATTCCCAGACCCCTTCTTGTTTTTAAAAGACTCATTAGCATGAGATCTTGTCTCTGCCAGGATTCCCCAGTGCCATCTGCTCCCTTCCTAGATGATCAGTCTCACCCAGATCGCTATTTACCTCACTTTAAAATCTGACACGTTTTCTAAGCACTGGTCTTGGAGGATGCTGTTGTGTTTCTCAACCAAAGTCAATGGCTGTCAGTCTCTTGTTACATTGACCATGGTCCCTAGATGCATTCTAACCCTGATGCATTCCCAGAACTGTGAGGTTTTTGTGGTAACAGCAGATCTGTGTCTCTCAGGCTGTACAACCACATGCTGTGCTATAATTTGTTTAAGGCATTTAGCTTCTCGTGCAATGACCGAAGACTAGAGTAACACCTCCCCAAACCCAGCGTCCTGTTTGTGGGAACAATTTGTGTCCATCTTAATTTCTGCAGCATAAAAATACTAAGTTCATGTTGTATTGCGTTGAAGAATTTTCAAAACAAAATTTTTCATGCAGTTTGCCTATTGGTTATTTTCATGCATGTTTATAAATAGAAGAAGTAAGCTGTGTAATGCTGAAAAATTATTTTGGAAAAACAGCAATAGTTTTTACCTCTGTTATCTGAGAAATGTTTTGTAGGAAGAGCTCTTCTAGCATCTTTCCAGACATTTGAGCCTCGGACAACTGTGTGACCGGCGATATTTCATTATAGGTCTTCACTATTAGCCCATTCCCTTGAGTGAAATGGGATCTGCTGTAGTTTTCCACGTCCATCTACTTTCCCGGGAATGATCTGGGTCCTTTCTTCAGTAACTCGGACTTCAAGACATGCCTGGACATTAATTGAGATCCAGGAGTTTCATCTTCAGACCCCTTAATGGCACAGCAGTGTGTGAATGTCCTCCCACAGAGCCTACCACAAGCTCCACATTTTACATGAGACCGCACTAACCCTACTTTATATGGCAATTGGACCAGAAAAATCCAGGAGCACTGGAAGGAGGCTTACTCCTTCTCTAGGTTTATACAGACATACCCCTAACATATGAAAGTTACTTCCAGTACTAATTATCATGGAGTTGGCCCCTTTTAAGGTCCACCTCTGCAATACTGAGAGAAAGGCTGGCTCCAAATCACGTAAAATAAGCAACTAAATTTGAGATCAGTGAGTACAAACACCTACAAAGACTTAGAAAACATAAACAACTAAGTTTTATTTACATTTTTGGATAGATCATTGTTGGTTATGAAATCTGTCACTGCAAACATTGTGGGTTGTTAAACATGTTAAACATGTTAAACATTCACTTTACTGGAGATTTCCCTTGATGGAATCTGAGAGTGAGGCAGGGAGAACTTGTTCCCTCTGATTTGTACATACACAGATTATTAATGGGTAAATATTTTCAGGAGTTGCGTAAACTGAAAAAGACGGTTTTTAACTTGATAACTGAGTGTCTTCAGTGCAGCAGTAGACAATTTTATGCATATTGTCTAATACTATTGTCTATAGCATTAGACAATATGCATAAAATTGCTTATGCTGTCTGTGTGAAGAATTGCAACTGTTTTTAGCACAAATGAAATCTAGGACCTGAACTATGCGCCCTCCTCTTCCCTGGATGGACTTTATATACATATTTCTTAGAAGTACTTTTTGAACCCTCTTTCATATTGGTATGTTTTTCTTACTGTCTTTATTCCCCAATTTAATTGAAATTGATTTAAAAAGTAAAAGCATATGAAAATGAAAATCTTTATTATGCTTTCAGAGAAAGAATTTATAGTCATACTCCTTCATACAAACCAAACTCTCCCACTTTTTCTCTAGTAATGTATTTTATGAAAGGA
>VWYN01013756.1:55565-70021 GCA_013400075.1 Hippolais icterina | reverse complement strand
TTACTATTTTTATAATTTAGCAATAAAATTACTGTAACATCAAGAAGGACCTAAACTTGCCCTAAACCTAGCAACTTTAACAAATTCCTATCACCAGGGACAAAATCTCCATCAAATAAACCTGAAGCATATCACTGTTATGTATGCAATTTTCAACCTGAGATTGCAATTTTACTATTACAAAAGTAAAAATCAGATACAAAAGAACCCATCCTCATTGCATAGTGCCTCTAATGTACTTTGAACACACCCATTTAATAAATAACCAGAATATAGGCACATAAAATATAGATATGTATTACAAAAAATTATGTGATTCCAGGTTTTAAATTGAATATAACTCAAGAGAAGTGGTTTCTGCACATAAGCAATCAGTACTAAAGAAAAAGACTGAGACAAAAATGTGAGTCTTAGTGATCACATATGTGTGGATACTGATATATGAACTTGGCTCAACAATTAACTGGTTCACTAAGGCTTTGTTTTATTCACTTTGCATTTAGTACTGATCATGAGATATTTGTCACAAAACTGAGTTTCCTAGTTTCAGTTAATACCTTCTGGTACTTTACCTCCAAAACATAGTTTTAGATTACAGACATGCTGACACCCAATTCAGAATCTTGCCATAACAATTTCTTTCTCAGTCATTATTCCCTGTCACAGCAGGTTTCACATCTGCAAATGGTCACTGTGCTCTGTTTTCTGTTTGGTTGCACTTTTGTTGGTAGCATAGCTGCAGAAGTGGAAAGTTTATATAGGAAGCCCTGTGGTTCACCTCAAATCAAGGGCCACTGCTTTCTGTTCATCTACACTGAGCTATGCTGTGCTGCTGACTTGCGCTTTTCTGCAGTATAATTGGATCTACTAACATGAGTTTGGATTTACTTGAGATTTCCTTCTCTAGACCATCTACTTATCATTATCATCATTACATCACCATCTTCATCATTAATATTTTTACCCCTATGTATTGAGGCAATTGCTATAGCCAGAGATTTGGCCACGGTAACAGGTGAATGCTGAGTCACATTTATTCTTGAGTTCTGCCATCTACAATGGTTTCTGGGGTGTTCTAGAAACTTCAGGTTGGTGCTAGCATCCTAGCATGTCACTTTGAAAAGTATTACTACCTGGAATTATTACTGGACAGAAAGACAGGGTAGGCTGGAGTAAACGTAAGGAAAGATGATGCAAGAATTGCTTGGACATTAATCAGTTTCTAACAAGTGACAGCTCTGTGATTTGCCCTGACTACTTCATATTTAGGTTAAATTTCCACCTCCACTCAAAAAAAAAAATTATTAAGAATGTGAGGGTTCCCCTTTCCTGTCAGACTTTAATATTTTTATAACTATTTTGCAAAGATTTATAGGTAATGATACTGCACTTCTTTTGAAGCATCTTTTGAAGAAACATAAATCTAAACAACATAACAGTATGGTTAATTACAAACCCTTCCTGTCATAATGTTGGGCCAATGTAATCAATACATGCTATCAGCTCAAAGTAGTTTCATCAGGGTGGAAAAAAAAAGAGGAAGTGATGGAAGTAATTTTAAAAACAGTGAATTCTTTTGAAAAGACAGTGAGCTAACATTCAAAGGATAAGATGTACAATGAAAGAGAGGTAGTAAATGCATGAAATTCTCTCATTGCCAGTTCCCCTCTGCAGTGACTAATTGTACCATGATTTACTGTGCAGCCTTGAACATGAAGGAGAAATTGAATTCTTCACCTTCCCATTACGGTCATAGCCATTCTTAGGTGTTTCAAAGCAAGGGAGGAAAGTAATTGATTGGGATGCTGCTCAGTATGCCAAGGGAGTACATAAATACCTCCCTTAACCACAGAGAGAGTATTACAAAAATATTTAAAAACACCAATAATACAGATGTAATCATAAAAAGGAAAAATACATTTGGGGAACATATTTGGCACATGCAGTTGATGTTTGAAGAGCAAACCTCCAACACCTAAGTGTACACAGGCAAAGTGGTATCAGTATACAACATATTTTGTGATAAAATCTCCTGAATTCTTCATAAAGGACTTTATATTGACTGGTAGACTTTGAAATCTTTTCAGAAAAAAAGATTGACTCTTCAAATAAAATTTTAATGGGCATATCTTCCTGATATTTTCTAATTCCACATTAATCTGAATATGTATCGAATATACTAAAATCCTTGGGCTTAGGGAAATGGAATCCTTCTATGCAGCCACAGAAGATACACAAGAGGCTGTTGCATATTGCTTGTCACTGCTCCTTGGTCTTTGGCAGCCAGACTGCTCTAGGAAGGATGGATAATTCAATTTCTATAGCCATCATCCTCTGCAGGCAGCTATACAGATGTGTTAATTGCCTCTGACTATTCCACCTGATTCATGTGTTTCCTCAGCAAAAACTCCCATATATTTGTGCCAAGGGCAACATTGCTGCACAGAGCCATGAGCAGATTATACCCCTGAATGTGGCCATTCTAAATGTTGAAATGAGAAGGATGATTTCTTGTTTTCTGAAGCTGAGCCTCACAAACCTGCAGCTGGGTTGCAGATAAGGGCTAGCTCAGAGTTAAAGGTTATGCATTCAAGAGCAGTACCCCCTCTCCTCAAACAAGGGGAAAATTTAGAAATTTGTGTTTATCTTGGTGAACAAAAGTAGGGCAGATGGAGTTGTTATTGCATAGGGGGGTTTTTGTGACTTTTCAGTGGAAGTCCATAATGTCATGCACAAGGGTCCCCTGGAGCAGCTACCTACCTGTCTGCCTGTTCATCCTCATTTGTGGGAAACTAATTTGTCTGACTGTACTTCTGTAGATATACTTTTTATTATTATTATTTTCAGAGAATGAGTATTATTATTCTATACAAATATTGAAATGGATGTGAATGTATAGAATAAACATTCCCATTCCTTAACCTGAAGATATGACTGAATAAAGAGGCAGTCCAAAAATGCATTTGGGAAAGGTAGAGTCAGTATAAGGTTAAGTGAGGAGAGAAAAACTCCAAAGAGGTAGAAGGAGGATGGTTGAAGCCTATATATGGCTTTGTGTTCAGCTCATTTTCTTGAAAAATGATGATATCGTATCCTCTCATTACCACACTGTTCTGCACTACCTGACTCTATGCCTGTATAAGGCTCATGTTCCAGTGCAGTTATGTGTACATTAGTGACAGACCAGTCTTGAATAAGAGATCTACAGTTTTCTGGGAGAGTTGGATACAAATGCACATTATTAAAATTTGACACTTAAATGATTTTTGCACTATGTGGGATGAACTACACTATCTAGGATGTCTTTTTCTTTAGATTTTTCAGATGCATCTGATATTTACCTATCCTGCTTTCCAAATAACAGACTGTCACTAGTTTAGTGTATGAGCCCTTTCTAAGTGAAGCAACGCATGTATACGAGACTGCAAACTGTTTTGGTAGTTCTCCTCTGACACGAATCACAGATACTATTAAGGCACTGTAAACACATCTTTGTGCAAATTATTTCTCTCCCCTTTGAAAATTTCAGACACTGTGTACACTACATGTATGCAAGAGGGAAGCAGCACAGGTCAACCAAGTAGCACACTGCAAACTCACTCCTGTCTCACTGCTGCCCTGTTGTGGTCTCTGAGCAGTAGGGTGCAGGCAATCAATACAACCAGGTTTCTATAACTTAGTCATTTGCTGCTTGTTGCCATCATCATTCACATACCAGCTGTGGATCAAAACATTTTCACCTTGATTTTAAAGAGGGAGATTGAAGCAATTATATTGTACCAAATCTGCTCAATCATCAAATCATCAGCTAAACCGTACTTGGTTAAGCACCCACAACCTGGCTTACATATTCATAATTTGTTAAGTGGAAAAGTTGACTCCTGAGTGCCTCCTTGCACCTATACTGGTATTTTTTTAGGTTTTGTTCTCCAGGCTGCTGCAGATTTTTCCTGGGTTTGTTCATTCTGACTATGATGAGTAAAAATAAATGGCACAGAGCTAAACTTTGAGAGACCTGACCTCACAGCATTTTCCATTGCTATAACAATGTTGGGTATGGATATGATGATAACAAAGGCAGTAAATGCTCAGATAAGAATCAAATATTTAGCTAAATCAGCAATTTAGTTGAACTAGAGTGAGTCTAGCCTTAAATGCTCATCCGAAAAAGACAAAATGCCTAGACCATTTTGTACCCCAGATCTTGTCACAAACCTGACCACAAGCACAATCTTTGAACTAAGAGAGAAAATGGCTGGTTGGGGAAAGTGATATTCTGATTTCTTCAAAAACTTGGCAACAATCATGTCAAAACTCACTGATTTTTGATATGACGCCTGGTGTTCTCAGTACACACAGCATAGAAATACAGAAAGATGCTATTTTATTTACACATTTTTAGGTTTCTCAGCCCCAGTCAACCACTAGTTCAAAGTAAACAGACAACAGGAAAATTTCAGGGCATTGGCTTTCCCAGGAAGAACAGAGGTAAAATATTAACACTACTTTGGCCAGCTGACTGTCTAAGAGTATTACATAGGACAAAAAAACAGTAGCAAAGCACCCCTAGAAATTATCTGCCCCCTGCTTTTGCTTTATATGTGGTGGGAAATGGAAGGAGCACAGAGATGAAAAGATGTTTATTTAATTATTTATTTTAAAATAGTAGGACTTTGTCACCAGATGCCCTATGCAGTCTTTGTGTTAACTTTTGTCTTCCCTGTCTAAGAATTGCCTATAATTATATGGAGGAAATGTCAATTTTCCTGTTTTCCTGTTTCAATAAATAATCTGTATAGAACTTTCTCACACAGACACAGGAGTCAAAAATTTTACAAAAACATTGAAATAAGAACACATGCTTAGGAAAGCACAGTGTTATAGATGATTGGAGGCCAATTCAAAGTAACAGGATTTATTTAGTAAAATTTCCAACATCGAAATCAAAGCCACAATAAAAAGGGGACAACAATCGATCGAGAGTTGGGTGGACTGAGTGGCGGTACAAAGGTACCCTCCGAACTCGACCACACCGGCCAGGTTTCAGCCTGTGGGTTTTATACAGATTTTTCACCCTAAGGCAAAGNCTGTGAAGTGGGGGTGGGTCCACCCTTTGATGAATGGGCCATCTTCCAGCTTGGCCTTGTCGTTTCAGTTGCAAATGTATTTGCTGACTCTATGGATTCTGGAATCTTGGAGACGCTTTTGGGTGGCTTCTTATTAGTAGACTAATTCATAATACAGTATTTCATACACGAATTTATCTAATACATCTATTACAACAGCATTTGAAGAATTATAGTCAGGTTCACATCCATTAAATGAAAGTTTCTTCTTAATTTGACCAATTCAAACCTGACTATGACTCTTTTTCTGGTGTGGTGAGCTGTTTTTTTCCAGAGTCCAGAAGTCATTATCTGCTGATGTGTGAAATCATGGCTGCCTTTGTCCTCCCATGCCAGCTGTAAAGCCTGTCATTAGAAGCAATAGTACATAGATAAGGTTTCCAGTAGGTATAAAGGGTCAAAAAGCAGCAAGTTTCCTGGAAAACCAGAAAACTTGAAGCCCTGCCTGACAAAATTATTTTCATGGTTATTCTAGTTCAGCATGAAGCAGGTGTAAACAGAAACACACAAAAATCACAAAGCTACTTTGTTTCCAACCTAGACTTATAATTTCAAGAGGACTGGAGTGGGTTCAAAGAATCACCAGAAAGTTCAGATTTTTATCTCAATGGCAGATTGAACATTTTAAAAAATCATCCAGCAGATCCTGTGTAATGCAGAGTAGCTGCTGAAAGGAGAGCTCTGTAGATATCTGAGGCACATCATTCCCAAAGACAATACAATTCAGGAACTTTGTCCCAAGCTAAATTTTTAATTACCTGAAAAAGGAACCTCAGTGCTATAACATCCTTTCCATTTGCATTCCAGATATATATTGTTTATGATTTTTGTATTAATACCTCCAAATCACTTTTCAAGAGATCAAAATGGCTTATTTTCTTTTTAAATGTACAAAATTTGAAAAACTCCAGGATTTTATCAAGTCTTCCTGCTACCTGTGAGAACTGTGAGTTGACAGGCTGCAAAAACAAAAAAGTTGGATTTTCTTTCTTAACAGGGTGAACATCAGGCATGCAGAGAGAATCTATGTGTGATACACCAGTGAGAAACCAAGCTTCAGGAAAAATAGGTAATACAACCTCTAAAGGGGTGCTGTTGACTTACAAAATAAGACTGCAGTCCATCAAGCAGTAAAACTGATGACTGCTGCACAAGATGAAGCTATGTGTTTGCACAGTATTAGAATTTTGCTTATGGTCTTTGCTTAACGAGGGTCCAAATGCAATTGTTAAAGAGTGAGATTTTAGCATGAAGGGAAATCAGTAATTCTTAAAACAGGTTTGAAGTAAGCATTACTCCATTTTCTAATCTTGACATGTATTGTATCATAATCGCAGGGATAAGGTAAGGACTTTGGCTTTCCCACTTGGATTTTGTGACAGAAATTAAATTGGATAGAAACTCTGCTGTTCACAGTATTAAAAATAACAAATTCAGAGTTTTAGAAATTAGGGCAAGTAGTCAAGCCCCATAACTACCATGACGGGAAAGTATATTGTTCTTAAAAATCAGCAAGACTTGTAAGAAAACTGTAAGTTCTTAAAAACTGTCTTCTGTGAATGTCACTGGGAAGTGACATTGCCCATACCCATTATGCAGAGCAAAGTTGTGATTGCAGCAAGGACACCCCTGTGTGGTTGCTGAAGAACATGTTATCCAGCTGTGAAGGGGAATGGAGTGCCAGCACAGTGTCAGACAGGAGCTGGAGGGCCATTACCCTGCTAAGCTTTCTCAATAGTCAGAGTGTCAGGAGCTCCAGCAAGGTTTGGCCTCACTCAGTGCCCAAGCTCAGTCATTCAGGAAATGTGTAACTTGGATTTGGCGTCTTGCAAGTGTGGCAGGTGTCTGAGAAAGGAGCCTGGCCAAAGGACAGCTCCCTGTCTCTTCCTTCTCCTGCTGAGGAAAGTAAGGCTTGCTACAAATTCACATGGTTTGAACTAGCAAAGACATTCAACCAGTGACTGAGGTTTCCTGCATGCTGTGTAAATTTGTAGATCTTCCTGTGACATTGTCTTCATAGTTGTCTTCTAAATTGTTTCCTTTTTAGATGTGTGGTGACTGGGCATCTAGTATTTCAAGTTAGCTTGTGCTTCTTTCCTCTGTCAGGCAGCTAGCCCAGAGCCCTTAACTATCCTGCCAATGAATCATACATCTTGTGAAATTATCTATAAAAATCTCATTGTGCAGTCCTGCAAATGACAAAACCCACAAAACACTTATTGGAAATAACCAAAGAGTAAGGCAAAGTGATTTTGCAAGAACCAGAAAGAACCACTGGCTAGAAATTGTACTCCATGAGCTCACAGTACTTGGACTTAAGCTACAGAGCTCGAATGGTAGAAATATTAGGCTGCCAGCTCAGCTTGTATCTGTATGGAGCAGAATTACCAATTCATGGCAAGGAATTTTCTCCCCTGTCTTTGAAGACAGATCACAGGAAAATGCCCTAGGCGAAGGTTTCTCCATATTATCAGAATTTGGCCTTCTATGGGGAATTAGAGGGATATACTCTGTGATGGTGCTGAAGATTTCCAGGAAAATGAAAAGGAAAAGACCTACAGATAAAAGAGAGACTTCCCTTCTAATATCTACATTTTTTTCTGTTGAGCACTGTGAAGAGTTTCCACTTTAAGGAAAATTGTTGTAAAACACAGGCTCTTTATGGTTTGTTTTTTCAATTTTGCCTGAGAACTCCTCAGGTCTGGTTAAACTTTACTCTTTGGAAGTGAATTTTTTAACATTTTGTCCAATAAACTGCAGTTTTCTTATTTTTGGGTTTGCTTTTGAGTTGTCTTCTAGATTGTACAAGTCCTGATGGAAGCAATTTCTCTAACCTTTATCCATGTGCATCACTGGACCCTATGGCATTTTCTCATACTCTGTCTCACTTGAACATATGCTCATACTTTCCGTGTCTGTGGTCTCATAGACTTCCTTGAATCAGCCACAAATTTTTTTTTATTTAATTCATACTGAAAAAAGCATGTCTTCTGACTAAGATTAATTTTTAAAATGCTGGCATCATGAATCAAGAGAGCCACTTTGTCCTATGGTGTTACAGCTGAAAAATAATGATATATCCCATATATATAGATTTAAATGATATGTTTGTGAGTGACTTAGAGGTGTAAGAGTACATCTTCAAACATGTAGGAAAAGTTAGCTTAATAAAAAACTGCTGAGTATGAATGTGGTTGGTTTTTTTTTTTTCAGTTGCTTTCCGGTCTATGCAGTAGGGGAAATAAGACCCAACTTAAAAATCCATTTATTATTCCCAAAAGTTTTCTTGAACCTGCTGAATCTCCTAGCTCTAATCAAGACTTTCTGGGATGTTTCAGCCTCCTTCTATCATTTTGTTGGCTTAAACACTTTCCAAATTCTTATACAGAGTTAGAATTGGTCTTTTAATATGATCAGTGCTGAAAAGTGTCTATCATGCTGCTTGAAAAACATCATTAATTCTAAATATAGACTCAAATATAAAAGAAAGGCTTAATAACTAGTAATTAATGTGACTCAGAGTAGAAAGTAGAAGAGATAAAACCAATGGATAGCACACGTATCTTCAGCTACATACTTAGAAAATTAACTTTATCTGAAATTGATAAAGTTTAATATTGCTATTTGCCATGGATAGTGTGAGCAATTTTGTGGCTCATTCCTTGTTTTATTTTTTTTTGACATCATTGCCAAGTATTTGAGTTAGTTGTGCAAAAATTGTAGCTCTCAGTCAGTTTTGAACTCTTCTAAGGAGGGTATGAAGTTCCCAGTACCCAAATGAAGCAGAATGATTTCATCCCACTTCTAGAGATATGGGTTGCTACCACATCACTGCACTGCACTATTCATACACCACCCTGTCTCACTTACAAGCCAGTAATTCTTAAAACCGTTTTTCCTTTTCTTCGCATATGCTTCAAACCATAAAGATATTTAAATAGAGCCAGTGGTACCTTGTAGAATTAAGCTTCTGTATGAGTCTGATGTAACATTATGTGTATTGGAAATGGAAAAATATCTGGTAGTTGATCACACTTTTTGTGTGGTGTTGGACTCAGCCCTTTAGAACAATTCGGCTTTTGTGGCTTTTACAGCCACAAAAAATGAGATACATCCCAGAGTTCAGAGGGAATTGTCTAATGCACCTGCCAAGCCATTCTACATGATACTCAAAAAAACATAACAGTCAGGAGAAGTCCCAGGTGACTAGAAAAAGGGAGATATTGCCTCATCTTTAAAAAAGGTAGGAAGGACAACCCTGGGAACTACTCACCCATTAGCCACACCCATGTGCCCAGGAAAGTCACAGAACAGAGCCCTTTGGAGGGTGTGCTAAGGCACATGGAAGACAGGGAGGTGATCCAAGATATCCAGCACAACCTCATCAAGGGCAGGTCCTGCCTTACCAACCCAATGGCCTTCTGTGATGGTGTGACTACAGCAGTGGAGAAGGGAAGGAGAAAGACGAGAAGGAAGATGTCATTAACATAGACAAAAGGATGCAGTGTGTACTCAGTAAATATACAGACACCACTACTGACACACCTGAAGGTTGGGATGCCATCCAGAGGAACCTGGACAAGCTCAAGAAGTGGGCCCATAGGAATGTCATGAGGTGAGACCAAGTGCAAGGTGCTGCATCTGGGTCAGAGCAACCTTTAGTATCAGCACAGGCTGAGGATGAACAGATGGAGAGCAACCCTGTGAGAAGGACTTGGGGGTCCTGGTGGGTGAGAAGCTGGACATGACTTAGCCATGGGCACTCCCAGCTCAGAAAGCCAAACGTGTCCTGGGCTGCATCTAAAGCAGTGTGGGCAGCAGGGGAGGGAGGGGATTCTGCCCCTCTGCTCTGCTCTGCTGAGACCCCACCTGGAACCCTGCATCCAGCCCTGGGGTCCCAGCACAGGAAGGACATGGAACTGTTGGACTAGGTTGAGGGAAGGACCACAAATACAGTTTGAGTGCTGGAGCACCTCATCTGTGGTGACAGGGTGTCACGATCCAAAAAAGAATCGTGATAGGTTCTTGTGATCTTTAGAATGCAAAAATTACACACACAAATGCACCTTTATTGATGCCAACAACACTTGCGATAGAGGGAATGAGAAAGGAAACATAGGATACAGAGCGAGGAAAGGGGGGGCAGGGGGTATAGAGCTACCACAGCTGAGCGGCGTCCTCGTGGCGTCGTGCCAATGGATCTGTCGTCTTCTGTGGGGAGATCTCGAAGTGTGAGTCACAGAGGGGCAGCTTTTATAGTCTTTTCAGATGTGGGGGGCACTTGAGAGTCATTGTGGTGAGGTGTGTTGCTCTGGGAACCCAGTGCGACCGTTCAGCAGGCGAGTTTGGGACAAGCAGGTCTAGTCGCTAGCTGCTGCTAAGCACAGGCTGTCCAAACTGTCCATTGTCCTCATACAAGTTCCCATGGGAGCAGCCAGCTCCGGTCCAGTGGACATACCTGCAGTTTAATGCTTGCCAAACATGCACCGTGGCTTAGGCGCCCGAGCACCCTTGCTTTCTTCCTTGATGAAGGGTCGTGAGGCAAAACCAGGGACCACCAAGTCCCGACTCTTACACTGGGTGAATTGTAATTGCTCACCCTGGAGAAGAGAAGGCTCTAGGGTGACCTAATTATGACCTTTCAGTACGTGAAGAAAGCCTACATGAAGTCTGAAGAGGGATTTGCCACAAGGACATGTAGTGATAGGACAAGAAAGACAGGCTTTAAAGTGGGAGCAGATTTAGATGAGAAATTGGGAAGCAATTATTTACTGTGAGGATAATGAGGCCCTGAACTTTCCATCCCTAAAATTTTCCAGCCCAGGTTGCAGGGGCTTTAAGCAACCTGATCTAGTAGAAGATGTCCCTGCTCATGGAAGGGGCTTGGAACTAGATGATCTTTGAGGTGTCTTCCAACCCAAACAATTCCGTGATTCCATGAAATAAAGCAGCTTTCCTGAAACTGAGTGGGTAGCTCTGTGACCTGTTTCTGTGCAGGTGGACTCTCATAGACAGGTAGCAGCCTACTTTGAAACGACCACATATGACAATGGCTCCTCCCCTGCTCTCACTTAACTATTCTGTAATTCTGATGAGTTGTAGGTTTTCTAAAATGCAACAACATCAGCAGCATTAATTACAGCTGGGTTTTGTGGGGGTTTTTTTGTGCTGTGGAGTTTTTTCCTTCCAAAATAGGTCAGTCTCCAGCAAGCTAAGTTTCTTCTGATGAAATGAACACTGATGCATAGAAAAATACAGATCTTATTAAGCAGATAACAGCCTTTCTGTTTCAATTAATATAGTCCTGATGTGCTGGTCATAATTGAACCACTAATTAAAATCAATGATAGCCTCCTGCCTTCTTGTCTGTTTGTTTGCTGCAAATGAGAAGCAGTATCTGTCCTGAAAATACGTGGTTTGGTTTGCTACCACTCTTTTAGTTACATTCTGATGAGTCATGATGACTTACACTGGGCCTCTGTAAGTGCTTTCTCACTCTCATTTCTGTTCCTTAACTCTTGTCTGCTTAAAATTCTCAGCAAATGTCATTAGTGCATTATTCTGCCTCTTTCTTAGCTCATTAGGCAAGTGTGGGTCCTCCAGGAACGGGAAAGGCTGGAACAGATAATTATCTTGAAAGTACATGGAGGAAAGACCTGGGAACACCTAGTTTGCTCATAAAATTACAGGTTGTCCAAGGTTGAAAAGGAAGATAAGGACAAGAACTTGCAAGTATCATCATTTTGATGTTCTCCCCCAGAGCCCTTTAGGCATGCTGCACTGTGGCGTTGCTGCAACAGAGACATAAGAAGGCATCTCTCATTCCACTCCTCTTCTTGTCCTCCCCTGGGAAAAAAATTAACCACATTGTGCTGTTACTGACTTCACCTGTAGGCCTGAGCATCCCTGGCTTTTTAATCAGTGGATAATGAAAATGGATAGATCTAGTATAAATGCATCTACTGTAATCTGTGGAGGAATCATAAAACCAGGGAGAAAAGCCTCTTCAGTTTTGCTCAGTTACTTGTATTTTCACATGGTGGGGTGGGGGCAACAAATTTGCTATGAGACATATTAGCTGGCTTAATTGTGGGAAGCTTCTGGGCCTTGTCTCTGTTAAGTTTAGACAATGCATTGGATGATTTTATTTGTATATTCATGCGTAACTGCAATGTATTCGTGTATCAACAGTGCTTGGGGATTTCAGCAGTATATCCTTCTGTTCATTTTGGCCTCCATAGAGATGGAATGGTAAAGTTATGTTTTGGTATATATGCTTTTGTTGATTTTAGCTCCAAGCTGAACGTATGATGCAAAGCACACATTACTATAATACTGACTTCACACAAATGCAAGACATTTTTCTGAAAAATATTGAATTTTCCATATGCAAAACAGGAGCAGGGTGGTTTTGAGTTTTAGGGGTTTGGAATCAATACAAAAATTCAGTAAAAATACACATGCAACGTGTTTCAGTAGTTCCTTCATTTAAAATACAGAAAGTCATTGCTTTCCTCCCAGTCCATCTCTACTGCTTTCTGAAACAATCCACTTCCCTATCTTTAATGTTTAGAGTCATTAATGAACCTTCCTCTCTTCCTCCCTTCCTCCCTTCCTCCCTTCCTCCTTTCCTCCCTCTCTTCCTCCCTTCCTTGAGTTCATCATTTCTTGAGTTGTTTTACATAACTCAACCTAATGGCTTATATGATGAACAGCATTTTATTTTATTGTGAAATTTTCTTTTGTTCAAGATAGCATTTTTTCCATTTTGACTAACATATGCAATTTCTGTGTTGTAAATTTATTATATTTATATTTAATTAATATGTGAGGGCAGTATTAATATATTCATATGATTGCCATATTATAAATATAATATTATCAATGAATAAAATTCAACTTTAGTACAAAAATATGGTTTTTCATTGCTCTCAATATGAAGAGAAACTATTGCAAAAATAAGCTTGCAGGTGGAAAATGATACAATTACCCTAGCTCCTTCTTACTTTATGAGTAACTAGAATAACCCTCACAACCCTGACACTGTGATGTAATTGTGCCAACAGTAATTGTGCAGACCTCAGCCCAGAAGAAGTTCAGAGGGGCAGGATTATTCTCTAAATTCTGAGAATGCTCTTAAATTTGCATTAGTCACAAAACCTGAGGTATTGTACAGGTCCAGCCCAAAGTTCAAGTTCAATGTTCAAGCTCAAGTTCAAGAAACTCTAATCTCTGAGAGTTGTGAAAGGTGCTTATGTGTATATGTATGCGTGTGTGTATACGTGTGTGCAAGTGCTTACATGTAAAATTGTTTGAGTTCTCAAGACCTGTCCGTAAGAGGATGTTCCCTTGTCACTAGGCTGGCTTCATTGCAGCACAGCTTTTCCAGTCTGCTTTGAAATTTTTCACTTCCTTTTGAGAAGCATCTAGACACCACTACTTTATTTCCAAAGTCACAGAGAAAGCAAGGGGACGAGGGAAGGACAGGAGTGTTTGTGCTGTGAAAGAGGTGACCTGTGGACACAGACTTTCTTGTGGCACTTCTCTTGTTCCTAGGGCCTTGGGAGTAGAAGAAGAGAGTACTATTTGGAGATATTGCTCATGATTGAAGGAGTGGCTAAGGCATCCCTCCTCATGCATGTTAGTGCTCAAAAAGAAAAGTGATCGAAAAGTGTTCTTAGTTTCTTGTTTTTCTCAGTGTATATGCATTGAGCAGTGTAGCAGTGTCTCTTCTGTACTATATGATCCCCCTGTTATCCAGGAGGAGGCAGTCAGAGAACTGCAGAGCCACTTGGATATTCATAAATCTATTGACCCAGATGAGATTCATTCACGATGATGAGGGAGCTGGCAGATGAGCTTGCAAAACTGCTCTCCATCATTTACCAACAGTCTTGTCTCACTGGGAGCTGGCCAATGTGACCCCCAATCACAAAAAGGGTGTGAAGGAGGATCCTGGTAATTATAGACTAGTGAGCCTGACCTCAATACCTGGTAAGGTGATAGAACAGTTTATGTTGAGTGTCATCACACAGCACTTACCCTGGATGGCCAGGGTATCAAATGCAGCCAGCACAGCTTTAGGAGGGGTAGGTCATGTTTGACCAACCTGGTCTCCTTTTATGACCAGACTGGTGGATGTGGAAAGGCTGTGGATGTTGTCTATTTGGACTTCAGCAAGGCCTTTGACACTGTCTCTCACACCACACTCCTGGAAAAGCTGGCAGCCCGTGGCTTGGACAGGAGCACTCTGTGCTGGGTTAGGAACTGGCTGGATGGCCAGGCCCAGAGAGTGGTGGTCAACAGTGCTGCATCCAGCTGGTGGCCAGT
>VWYN01013756.1:42527-55221 GCA_013400075.1 Hippolais icterina | reverse complement strand
TGTCCAGAGGAGGCAACGAGGCTGGTGAGGGGCTTGGAACACAAGGCCTGTGAGGAACGGCTGAGGGAGCTGAGGTTGTTTAGCCTGGAGAAAAGGAGACTCAGAGGTGACCTTATCACTCTCTACAACTTCCTGAAAGGTGGCTGCAGTCAGGTGGGGGTTGGTCTCTTTCTCCAGGCAGCTACTGACAGAACAAGAGGACGCAGCCTTAAGCTGTGCCAAGGGAAATATAGGCTGGATATTAGGAAAAAGTTTTTTGTAGAAAGGGTGATAAAGTACTGGAATTGTCTGCCCAGGGAGGTGGTGGAGTCACCATCCCTGGATGTGTTTAAAAAAAGTCTGTATGTGTCACTTGGTACCATGGTTTAGTTGAGGTGTTAGGGCATGGACTGGACTCGATGACCTTGAAGGTCTCTTGCAACATAGTGATTCTGTGATTCTGTGATATATAAATGATGGAATGCATTCTGCAAAGCTTGGGGAAACAAAGATACTAACTTTCGTGTACCTTGGGTTTAAACAGGATCTCTTGCCCTTATTTGAGTAACTGCACAAAAACTCTCTTGCAAATCTGATTAAAAAAAATTATCCTTCATTGTTTTTCTCCCTGCTTTGTAGACCCAGAAAAATCCATAAACTTCATAGAAATGTTGCTCTGTAGTACCATCTGCTTTTTAAATTTCTTCATCTCCCTAACTAAACATAAATGCAAATTTTCACTATATACATATATGTGTTGAAAAATACAAATATTTTTAATTATTAGGTAAAAATTTTAGATGAAACATCTCAGTGAAAACACACTGGTCCTATCCGTGTATTCCCAGCCTTGCACTATGTCCTTAACATCTGCTAGACTCCATTTAAGTTATTATTGTCCGTATGGTACAGCCGTGAAAGAATGAGAGATCAGTGATATAATTGCCTGCAATAGCTGCTGATGCTTGCAAACTGTTCACTCAGCAAAAGCAAGAGATAAATGATTATTCAGAATCACATTACCAAGAGCAAATCTTCTCACTGAGCACCAGGCTAATTAATTTTCTAGTGTATTAATAATGTAGCTTTGCCTATGGTGCTCTGCTGTAAATCAGCGCAACCTGTCTTGCTGAAGTAGTAGGCACGAAGAACTCAGTGGGGGAAGAAGTTAATTCTAAATAAGTGTAAAATCTGCTTTTTAACGTGAGCAGATGCTACAAACTTCTGGTGCCAAGCTGCTGAGTAAGGCTGTGCTAGGACTGTAACTCTTGACTACATGAAAGCAGAGATGTTGTATTAATTTAACTTGGTGCCATAGTCTGGTTGAGGTGTTAGGGCTGGATTGGACTCAATAATCTTGAAGATCTCTTCCAGCCTAGTGATTTTGTGATTCTGTGAAAGCTTGGTTGTGAATTTCTGATATCCTGGAACCTGTAGAAGTCATGTCAGTAGGGACACCATCTTTCCACTTACCTCTTGGTGTTGAAAGTATTTACAGATTTTCCTTGGCTAATGATTTACTATGCAAATGAAGTATATTCCTCTAAGCATATTCCTTTCTGGGTTCTATGAGGTGTTTTTTTCCCTTTTGATTAGATATGGTCAGGAATTTTTTGAAGCAAAAATCATGACACTCAACATCACTCTGCCGAAACCCTTTACTACTTTTCGAAAGGTCACAGAAATTTCAGCAAAACAAGTCTGTGAAGAGAAATTTCTAGCCAAAACCAAAGAGAATGAAAGTTGTTGATTCCTCAGTGTTGTTAGACTGCAAGAAAAAAGCACTTTCCCAGAGCCTATGGTTTCAGATAGACAGAGTGGTCCTCTGTACATTAGTTTCTCCACCCCCATATCTACCCATGAAAGGATTGGATATTTCCAGCTTGGTTACTTTTGTTTTCCAGAAGGTATTAACTCCACACCAATGAAGCACCACAACATCAGAAAAAACAAACAAACAAACAAACAAACCCAAAACCCTCAACCCCCAAACCCTTCTCTTTTTTGCGAAGCAAGTAAACAGCTTAAGTCCCACATCTACCTAGGAATGCAGAAATTTAAAAAATACGTGAACATTTGTCAACTATATGCCCTTGATATCACCTCCAGTTATTCTCTTTCCCAGCTGAATCCTTCTGAACACCTCAGCCTTTTTTGGTAACTTTGGAATTTTTGGTTTTTTTGCATGTCTAGTGGACTGAACAAAATTAGTTCAGGCAAAATTTTGGGGCACTAACTAAATATAAAGAATCTGTAATCCACTTTCATTTAATTTTTTTTTTACCATCTATTTAACAATTTCTATGTTGCA
The DNA here is from genome assembly GCA_013400075.1 of Hippolais icterina. NCBI lineage: Eukaryota > Metazoa > Chordata > Aves > Passeriformes > Sylviidae > Hippolais > Hippolais icterina. Next base: position 52,931 of record VWYN01013756.1, on the reverse strand, counting down.
CTGTCCACACAAATGAAAGATATTTTTTCCTGAATCATTACCTTTAGCTTACAACCCAGTACCCTGACCAAAACATTCCTTCTAATGTACACCATTCAGCAGTGCTTAATGTCATCTGTCATTATGCTGTCTCTATATTTAGCTTTGAAGCAACTTTCTGAAGTTCTGGCTAATTATCTGTAGACTTGTTTACACAAAATAACTTCTGTATCTGTAAGATCTGACACTTTTCACCGTTTTTCCTTGCTATTGATGGATCCCTCAATATTACAGTCTTAGCACTACCCTGATGCAGTTTTACCACCCTGCCTCTAGTATATGTGTTCCTCTCATTACCTCTTTAAGGGGTATTGAGGTGTAGGTGTTCATGCTGTGATCATAATTTCTTTAGAACAGTGTTTTTAAGCCCTTCTCTAAGGCCATTTACAAACCTACCTCAAGAAGCAGACGTTGCTCATCAGGGAAGTCACCATGTGTGCAGTCCTGTCCACAAGGATTACCAGCCTGTACAGTTACACCTGTGCATGGCAAAGGATTCTCATGGGTCCCATGGGTGCAAAGAGACCTTGAGCCTTGGGAACAGAGCTGAGCTTGGAGCTGCTAAGAGGGGTCTGCCAGATGACAGGAATATAGATATGGAGACCTGGAAGGTCACAGGTCACAGGTCACAGGTTGGCCTCTGCCCTCCACATCTCTATGCCTCAGAAATCTCCCTTGCTGCAGCAACAGGATTTGTCTTTCCAGAGGACCAGAGGAAGGTCTTTGTGTGCAGTAGCAGCACACTTGGAGGGTTTGGGCAAGCTGGTTTGGGTCAGTCTGGTGTGGCAGCTGACTGTGTTGGTGATGCTGAGACAGAGGTGAAGGTGGACTTTCAACATCCTCTATTTCATCCTATTTATTGTCCTTACTCTCCTGCAAAAATTCCTCCAAGTCTTTGGTGCTAAGAGAGCACAAGCAGCATGCAACCCAGGCTGACATGGAGCACATGGCTGTGGGGAATGACATGGGTCAGTCATCCTGGCTGCTGAAATTGTCTTTGGCCCATGACACCTTAACTGACACTGGTAGCACCACCTTTTTTCTCTCCAGCAGCAGCAGCTGCCATCTTCAGCGTCTTTGCCTGCGTCGTGCCAGAAACCCTGGAACTTTCACCTGGGTGTCACAGCATCACCAGAACTGTTCTTTTTGCTAGGGCAAAGCGTCTCTTCTCCAGTAATCTCCACAGTGGGCCTGGAGATGTTGCTGTACCCATTAGAGGACTCATAAAAAGCAGTCATAGAAGTTGACTTAGGTGTACATAAGACAAGTAATAAAAATTTTAAACCAGCTTCCAGATTTGTCTTCAAGAGTGCGCATAAAATATAACATAAGGTATGCCAAGTAATCTGTTGATAGGGCACATTTTGAAAAGGAAGGGAGAAAAAATCCTAAAATCTACACCCCTGAACTCACCAGGACATACTGGTTTATTCTTCTGGTGACAGTCAAGGGAACAGGATTTACAAGATGCTGGAATGAAGTGATTCAAAAGGATTGGATAATACAAACTAAAAAGATTTAACTGATTTACAAATCCAGAAGCAGTTCCACCTAGAAGCTTACTTTTCATTGCAGCAAAATAAATTGATCTCATCTATAGGTAACAAGTTAATTTAAATATAGAATATGGGGTCTTTGAAAAATTGCTCACTTTCCCTCCTTACAATTCAATCCTGCACAAAATAACAGATTCATTTATTGTATGTTTTCATCTTTTGTTACTGACTGCTTCTTGTTAAATATTTTATTAAATAAACATCAGAGCTAAAAAAATGTCTGCACAATTAGTAAGAGATCTGTCTAATAGCATTAATTGTTTATCATCCTTGATCTTCCAAATGCCTTTTACAGATTGCAATAACCAATCTCCAACACTTAAACAGAGGTATTACATATTTTGGATAAAAGAGAATGGAGCGATGAATGCTCCCAGAATAGTTTATTTTTTATTTTTGGGTTTTTTTCACAGACACATAGAGCTGGGTTTTGGCAAGGCCACATCATGCCCCACTTGAACGTGTTTTGTCTTGAATCAGGTACTCAAGCATGCATGGAAGGCTTGTATTTCATCCAGTGATCACTTGCACAGTGATCTGTAGTAATTTAGCAAGTACTTAGGAAAGACCTTAATTATTTTAACATTCTGATTATTCTTTGGGACAGTAGCCAATAAGCAGCACAAGGTGCTGAACAAAGAACAGTATTGTTGCTCTTGGGGAGCATGAATTCAATGCTAACAGACACAGAAAGTAGGGGCATGCTTCCAAAACCAAAGCAGTTTGCTGAATATAGTACATTCCTCCCAAAACTAGTTACAGTCTGTGTAGTTGTTCCTGCAGGTTGCTGGCTTACAGAGCTGCTCAGAAATGGTACTTCTATTCCACAGGAATATTGGCAGCTGGAAACCCAGTTGTTTCAAATCCAATTGTTTTGAGATAAGAATAAAAAAAACCACAACAAAACCAAACCAAGCCAAATCAAAACCCCAAAAAATGTTGAAGAGTGTATCTCTTTTATTTTTTCAGCTTTAAAGCTCCTAACTTTTTTTTTTTTATATATCTTGAAATGACCATTAATACCTGGTAGTTGCCTTCTTTTTCCTAATTTTGGATGATAGAGATCATAACATAATCCTAGCCCAGCTGGTCATAGTTCAAGAGGCCAAAGAAATGCCTAAGGCTGAAGAACTGAGTGCTTGCTTTGGATTAAGAAATGCTTCTCTTTAGCTTGTATGGGGCTGTCAGTGCCCCATACAAGCTAAAGAGAAGCAGTAAGGAACAGTCTGGCGTGAAGGAAGGAGTGGTGATGGGGACAGTGAGCAACTAGAATAAATTAGAAGTGATGTTTGGCCTTTCCAGGTGTCTTCTTTCATACTTAATCTCAAACATTGTAAAGATTCTCAAATGCAGTGGGGTTTTTAAGTGAGAAATGTCATGATCCATGATGCTAGAAAGTTATTTTCCCTCTAAAACAAAGGATGAGGCAAATATATGCCTCTTTTTCCTATCCCACACAACATGTCTGCTTTCCTAATGCAGCCCCAGCATGCACAAACACAGTGCAGAGCTGCCAGTCACTACCTTCTGCAGAGCAATTATAGCAAGAACTATCAACAGAGCTGCCTTTGCTATGCCTCTTCGATCACCACCTGCCTGCAAACTCATTCTTTCCTAAAAACACTTCAAGATTTGTTACTGAAAGGGGGAAAAAAAATTGAAACTTTCATTTTGTGAGGAAATTCAAGTAAGAATCCCATGTGTGCATCACTAACCCTGGATTCCTGCATTGCACTCTGTGGAGTAACACATGCCAAGTGATAGTAAGGCTCAGAGCAGGATATGGCTAGCACTTGGGGGAGATCAAATTTATTGTTCAGTGGAACACATGCTATTGTGCAGCGACAGCTGGTGCACTGAATGACATGCAGTGACTGCCTGACTGACTCACAACAATAATACCCAGAGAGGCTTGCACATCAAACTGTCTTGGAGGGAATGCAGAGGGATGGCATCTGAGAAAAGCAGGCTCTGCTATGTTTACTAGTTCAGGCCTGGCTTATGCACCACTTGTTCCAATGCTGAACCACCAGGTGCATTGTGAAAAATTGAAATATCCATGTGTTTGAGTGGAGCAGATCTGGGCTTTACTTCTGTTTTCTTCCAGTAGGTGTTTCTCTCCTGTCACTGATCAAACTACAGAACCAGCGAATGTGAATAGGCAAAATGAGTGCATCCTTCAGGTTGCAAGATGGTTGACAAGTCTTGAAATTCCTTTCCATAGAGATACTTTTGCTACCTAATGCTGGCATCTGGAATACTTAAGTATCATGTCAGAAAGCTACTTCTGTTCTTTACACAGTCTGTAAAAGGCTTAATCCTGGATACATGTTTTCCTTCTACATAACTGGTTTTTATACAAGGCCATGGTGAGATAAACCTGATATCTGCACAGACTCAGATAAGTTTCCTTCTAATGGTGATAGCTAAAAGTTGAAAACTGAGTTTGGGCTGCAAGTTGCACTCCTTTTCTTCTGTGTGGACATAGATAGAGTACATACGGTATGTTTCAAAGCAATTTTGATAAAACAATTCCCATGCCCTCATTTTGCACAAATTGACTTTACTTTTGGGCAAGTAAAAGGGTATACATCTGATTTAGAGGTGATGCAGATTGCTGGGATAATGGAGTCAATAATTGCTCAGAAGTTGTCAAATAACTGGGACTTCAAAAGTCCGCATGATAAGTGAGGGGAGTCAGGACCCATGGCTGCACCACTGGAATGGCTGGCAACACCATTTCCACATTCCTGCCATATGGGGCAAAAGAAGCTTATTTGTTCTGGTCTGCAATGAAGCTCTTGTAGAAGGACAAAAGCTGGAGCTGTTGTGCTGCAGCCAGCTCTCCAGTTCAAGCATGGAAGGCACATGAGCTTGGCTGCACTCCACTCCTCCCTCTCTCGTCTCTGTAGAACAGTGGTGCCTTTTCACCTCCTGTACTGAGTGAAGATAAGGTGCAGAATGGTCTGGAAAAGGCAGCAACAAGGGAGTTGAACAGTGAACCTTTGCAAGCTTCATTTTGATCACCAAGTAACTGCTGGAAACTCTACTGGGGGAGGAGGGAATGCAGAGTCCTAAAAGGAGGAGCATCACATATCTGGTAGAAGTATTAGTTTGCAAATAATGCTAGGTACTTTGGAGGAATTAATGTGAACATCAACCACCTTAGATGCCTTTGGGGGCTACTGTGAGTTACCTCACTGTATGCTCTGGTTTAGCTTTAAGAGAAGTTTGGTCTTTCTAAAAAGCAGCAGGGCTTCCACTGTTCAGTTTCAAAAGAACATTAATTTTTTTTCAGCTAGTGGAAGACATTGATTCTTAACAAGAGTGGCACTTTGCTGCTTGCATATGCCCAGAAAATTGTTGGATTGTTTTCAGTAGCCAAGGAAACCATCCTCAAAACAAACAGGAATAATTCAGGGCTCCTCTCCCATGTCTGCCAGCTGCATTTGCCTTGCCTACAGATATTTCTTCCCTATTTCCTCTGTTTTGGACTTTTATTTTGCAAAACACACAGGCTTTGAATATGCCTCAGCTATAGACTTGACAGTATTGACTCAATTTGCAGATACTTGGTTTGTTATGAAATCAACTGTGCTAAGGAATCAGTAAAAAAGAGCCATCATAGGAGTTTCACCATGACAAATGTGCCATAAATCACAGAGGGAAAGTGATTTCACCTTGATTCTTACTACTTTAATATGCAGCAAAAGTTTTCCAAACATGTAAACAAAGTTAACCTTTTGTCTTCTGCATAGTTTTATCATTCTGCAAACAAGTGATGTAATTTTTTTTTATAAGGAGCTGTGAGCATTTCACATATGCACATATTTCTCTTGATGGACAGTAAATTTTGGTAACTATTTTTATATATTCCAATTATTATCCATTTGTTACACACTCCTTATTGCTCAGATATTTTTAAGTGAGTAGTGAAATCCCTTCAGAAGAGGTATATTTTCTGTCCAGCTAAGCCCACACTGATCAGTATCATGCAGATATCTCAGAAAAATACTTTTAATGGGCTTGGCTCTTCTATCTGAGATGCCATCTTCTCCTACACCTTCTTTTGTTATATGTCGTTCAACTACAATATGTAATTGAGAAAGAATACTACACTAGAGAAAGATAAACAAATGTAGATGGAAATTCAGAGGAAAATATTTCCAAGGATAGTGTACAGTGTACTGTGATTAGTATTGTTGACAGTTTGACAGATTACATAGATATACACACGTAAGGGCAGCTATCAGTAAAAAAATAATATTATAAAACCAATTTCCCCTTCCTCTCCACACATACAAGAAGTAGAGTCTTTTGAGATTTGTTACTCTACCTACTGAGTACAGTAATTTTAGGAATAGTTTTTAGATAATGTGTGCAATTTGGCCTTTTTAACATAGAGACAGAATATAATCCAGGATTCCAGTTTCCTTTTCAAAACCTCCTCTAAGTTGTTTACAGAGCAGGAAGCAAAAAACTGGTGATGGCAATGTCTGAAGGCAATCGGCTGGCCATAAAAGAAAGGATGAATGTTTATTGTGCATGCAGCAGCAAAAGGTATTGCCTGTTACTTATGCCATTAAGCTCTACCAGCTGCTTTCGAGCTCACGTAGGGGGGCACTGTAGCTGAGCTTTGTGCTGGTGGATGCAGCGTGGCTACACTGGCCTGTCTATGTTTTTCCCTCTGGACCCCTTCTGGCAGCCCTGGCTGGGTAACACAGCTGCAGTAAAGCGATTTGGTGCGCCTTTCTTTGGTGCATTTGTCTGCTTCTCATTTCCCTTTCTATCTATTGGATGTTGTCAGCCTATGGTGATAGAGTTCCTCACTAGCACTCCTCTTACACCACCTTTAGATTCCCACTGCTTCTGCATTATGTTAGTGTTACTGCAGACCATGATTTGTGAGCCAAATTGAGAGGAATATTAAGTCTGGTAGAAATAAAATATATTGCTACAGAAAAATGTTTTGTCTAAATCATGTTCAAAATCTCCAGAGAGAAAGAGTTTTGCACTGCTTTTTAACCTTTAGAATTAATGAGAACAGGTATGCCAACATTACTGACTGATGACTCAGGCATGCTTTGTGTTCAGGGTGAAAGAAAAAGGCTTTTGAGACAGGATACTTTTTATCTGTGTTTGCTCTTCTCTAGGTTCATTTGCAAGTTGTATGTTGAATGATGGTGCAAAATTGAAGTTCATGTGAAATTTTAATTTTCGTAGTGATTTAGTCATGAAAAGTATGACTGCAAATGATGCTCTGAACATTTTCACAAACTGAGAGACGATAAAAAAATTAGACCAAACTGAGCATTCTGAATTAACTTTCTTGGCTCTATTCTGTGCTGATTGCTGATCAAGCATATTTTTTTGATTTTTACTTGTTGTCGAATTTCTGAATATTTTCAATGTGTGGGCCTGTGCACATGCGTGTGTCTTCCCTTATTTTTCACTCCAGTCTGAAGCACAGTGCTGTGCCGGGCCAAAGCCCTGCATTCCTGTCCATATTTTCCCTTTTGGGCAGCAGGACGACCCAGAATGACCCCGGTCATCAGGCTGCCTCTTCTGTGTCACAGAAATGAAATGCGTGTTACTATTGGAGCTTTGCTGCCTTCTAGTGGCAGAAGGTTTGTTATGGAACCATTGAAAGGATTGTATTACTGGGCTTGGATTCTGGAATTAAGATAAATTCCTTCTGTGGAGATCTTTGTGATTATAGTGTATTCCACCATTGATTTTCTTTAAATATTTGATTTAAAGAGAACAATAAAGTAAACCTGACATTTCTTCACCAAATTTTCCAGGCCAATATGCAATTGTTTGGTTGTTGTTTTTACTGTTCTGTGGTTTGTTTTTTTGGTTTTTTTTTCTGAGAAACTAAAGTGTAGACAACGAGGGTTCACCCCTCTGATGGAGAGAAGGGAAGTGAGGTAAGAGAGGTGGCAGGTGTATGAGATACTGAACATCTGTGAGTAATCCCAGACTGGTAGCCCTCAGCACTTCTCAGATAGCCTGTGTGCTTACTTAGCCTTTTCAGGTGTCTCACTCAATATTTGGGATGTTACCTTTCAAAAATGGAGAACTGGAAACAGGTGTATCTGAAAACCCAGACATTATTTACATCAAGAGACACAGCCAGATGAGTGGGAACCCCTGAACACAGGACACCATTTATAATTTAAATACCATTTAACTGTGAACCTAGACTATTTTCTCTAGCATCACAAATTTGAGAATGCAGTGAGTGAAAGAAGAAAACCTATCCTGTGCTATTTTGACCCTTTATCCTTCTCCTGATACTGTCATGATTTACACCATGTTTTACAGATTAAAAGGCACATTACATTGTGTTCTAGTAGCTTTATTCCACAGAAGTATAAAAACATCAATAAGAAACTAGAAAGTGAAATCTACACACAGGCCTTTATGAACAGAGGCAAAGAAAGATAACACTTTAGAGAGATGTGTAATTTGCTGGCATTCAGTAAAGCAGGAACTTGCAAAGCACAAGAAGCATCCCTGAATTTTTTTTACCACGTTTACTGAATAGTTTCTCTTTTCCTGTGAGAACTTTGTGGATAGAAAAAATCAGGGCCTGGATAAAGATTTTCATGTTAGATAATGTGTTGCTCCTCATAAAGAAGGAATTTCTTCTGTTATAAGTCTCTGAGGAATGAAATTATGCTAATGTATTTATGCTTGTATATTTGCTGACTATTAATAAAATTAATTTAATAACAGACTTCAAGATGACCTCTTTACCATGGCATGATCACCTCTCATTCCTTATCCCAATCACATCTTAAGAAATTCAGGCCTCTTCTGGGCAATCTTACTTTTCGTGATGGCTGGGTCAACATCGTTAAGGTTTGCACCCTAGTACTATTCCGTGTTTCTGGTTACCTACTCGTTTTGGTTGGAGGAAAATACTTTCCAAGGTCACAAACCAAGGTATTTAACTGAAGTAATGAAAAATTATGAGGAAAAGTGGGTAGGTAGAAGGAAAATAAGTATCTTGCCCTGAAACTGATAAGGATCCAGCATTTTGGTGCTTTCTGTACATGTACTTTCTTTTCCCACTGTTCTGAGGGATGAATCTCTGAGAGAGTTTAATTTGGGTTCTGAGGGGAAAAAGAAGCTCATGTTAAGTATGCAGAAAAGATGAGACCACTACTAAGGTGTTTGTGTGCCTGAAAAAGTTATTGGGATGTAACGGACATTTGTCCCATTAAAAAACAGTGGTGTATGCTGTAGGGCAGCTTGTGCTACGGTGTCCTGACATTTAGGGAATAAGCTGCAGTCATTCATGTTACACAGACATTTTAGGAGCCCAGAGAAAACCTTTTTTAACAGGCTGGATAAAACTGAGGAAGTGCTTTAGAGGGAGGGTCTCATCATCAATGATGAATCCCTTAGAATATTTACTTCTTTCTTCCAAAATCAAAACATAGTCATTTTGTTGATTAGAATTTTACTAATCTGAGTATGCTGCTGTTTACAGAAAATATTTCCTAGTAATTATCATGCTAAAAGTCCTGATGGCTTCTAAAAAACACCCATCTTCTTTCTCTCCTTCCAAAAGCTGTACTAACTTCAATGTTAATACTAATCAATGTTGTAGGAGGATCACTACTTCTCAGTTTGTATTTTCTCAGTAGTGGTTTTTCTTAAGCTAGTCTTTGAAATATTGCTGACTGAATAATGTGTGATTCAGATTCCCAGCTATAGTTACAGTTCTAGGCACTGACAGGCACTGCAGAATTATTGTGAGAACATGAGGTCAGGAAATGCAGTCTGCTCAGTACTGTATTTTCTAGTTACTGTGCTTTCTGATCTTTATTCTCAGCCTCTACTATAGCTCAGCAACTTGAAATCTGTCTATACTTTCAGACATGTCTTTTCAAACACTTCAAAATCTCTATGTTTTGATTGGCTGAAAATATCTATATTGTATTGATATTTCAATATTGAACATTGAGTTGAATTTTTTTTTTTTTTAGATCTTGTCCACTCCCCTTCCTATAGTAGGTTTTAATTGTTTTTCCAGTCCTTATTGTATTATGGAAGTGAATTTTTCCTAGCTAAAAAAAGTTTTAAATATTTTTCCAATCTTAAGGGACAGAAACCTTACTGTAAAAGTATAGACATGGTGGTTAACTTTGTGCATTCCTTTGATTTGATGCAACTCTGAAACAATTTCTAGTAAGTCACTTGACAACCTCCTGGCAAAGTAAAGCTCTTTGGGAGGCAGCTGATAGAGCAAGAGATCGAAGGCTGTCGTTGGCTAACTGCCCTACACTTTTTAATCAACTCATTTCAAGACTTAGGCTATTCTATCAGGCACCCTGGCTGTGCAGGAGGGATCCAGAAGTAACACAGATCTTCTGCGTATCAGGAAGGGAAAACAGTAATGGCCATCAAGACTGGAGACACATAAACAGAACTGTCTGTGAAATCAGGAGAATAAGAATTTGGCACAATTTACAATTTTCAGCTTGTACAGGAAATATCCTGAAGTCCTGCGCAATTCATTATAACTTCTTCAAAAAGTTTACTGGGTTTTTTTTTTTTTTCCTGACAAAAATTAAGAAATTAGCTGAAATGGCTGTATCTGCACAAGATACTAATGTTTACGTAGGAATAAAACAATTGAAAAGAACATTTCAGGAATTTTGGTTTTCACTAACATTTCCAGGTTTTCTTTAAATCTGGAAAATTAAAACAACAAACAACCAAACCAAAATATCCAAACAAGGCCTATCCTTGTTTGGTTCCAACCAGACAACAAAACCCATAACAGCAGCACACA